>APFE030750699.1:90724-175747 GCA_000404065.3 Pinus taeda | reverse complement strand
CCTCTTTGATACTCTTTAGATTCTTCCTCAAGTATCATATCATTTGACAAAATATAATGCTCATCTTGGGGAAAGACGAAATTACTCACCAACTCATCTTCTTCGGTGATATATGTGGGCAGATCATCAGGCGTGAAGAAATGATTTTCCTCTCCAACATTATCACCTTCATCTTCAGATTCTTGGCCAACAAAATTCTGCTGAAAAGGAGGTTTCACTTGCTGCTGAACTGCTGTGTCTTGTGCCTTTGTTTCATGTTGCTTAATCCTATATTGTTGCTGCTGTTGACCTCTGAAATTGGGATTACGAATTGGTGGCTCCTGCTTGTCAATAGTAACCTTTTCAAATGTTCTTCTGAGCTACTCAAGTTCACGGAGAACAACCTGATTTGATGTGGATGCTTCTTCTTTGATTGTGACTCGCTTTTCTGCCTTCAACCTTGCTCTTTTGTCATTCAAATTTGCCTCAACGCTGACAGCAATTTTCTGCATCTCCGCCAAGGTAGGTGGGTCTCTATCTCTCAATGAATAGGCCATCTCCGGATCAAAACCATCAGGGAACTTGAGAATTCCTGACTTTCTAGACGGCCTCAAATCATCGGGAATAGCATTATACACCGTATTGAATCTAATTATGTAATCTTGAACAGACTCACCCAGATTACGCTTGAGATTGTTGTATTCGGCATTGATTTGTAGCGGGTCCTTTCTTATTTCCCAACGGTCCAAAAACTGCCTTTGCAATACATCTAAGGAAGTAATGCTTCCAGCTACCAATCCTCTGAACCATTTTCTAACTTCTCCGGCAAATGTTTGTACAAACAACCTCATGGTAACATCCTCCTCATCCAACTCATAGAGATCAAAAAATGTGGTCATCTTGTCAATATGCTGCTGAGTGGTAATGCTTTGTGGAGTGCCATCAAACATGGGGATTTTACTTTGATAATCAGCTGGCATATCATGCAGATTTGCAGGCAAAACCAGTGGGGCAAAACGGGCAGCCATTGCTCTCGGAGGGGGAGTAGGATGGGTATGAGGAGGAGGAGGTGTAATAGCAGGGATTATAATAACAGGAGGTGGAGTTTGAGGAGTTGTGGGAGTCGAAGGAGTAGGAGAAGTGGGAGGAGAACCGACTGTGGATTCGGGATAAGTGATTATAGGTGAGATTGAAACAAATGGAGGAAAAGACGCTTCGTGAGCCGCAATCGTAGATCCAATGCGATCAGAGATATTCTCAACAAAATCAGCGAGGGTAGTAGCTTGAATACGTGTCTGGGGATGTCTTAAGATAAAATTTTCAACCAATTTGTTATGTCTCTCAAACTCAATAGCAGCAACAAAATCAGGGTCCGGAACTAGAGAATCAAGTGCACTTTCAGATTTGGTTTTGAATAAGGACAACTCAAAACTTTCGTCAAAATCGAGATCTTCAAAATATTTAATAACAGCAGGCGATGAATTAGATCTAACAAGTGGTCTTGGATCAATAGCCAGCTTGTTTTCGCGAATGGACTAGGAAAGGAAAAACCGCTCAGCCGTATGAAAACTCTTAGCCTATCATCCAAGCTTAGAGTCCATAATGATACTGGGATAAAAATGTCAATGAAGTGAGGGTTTCAAAAGCTCATGGAGATCGACTGAAGCAGCGTTTATCTACTAACGCTGATGTAAAACAAGAGCGTGTTCGAAGGCTACCTGGCGTATCTTCAGACTCCGTCTAAGACTATGAAACACACACATCAATGAGCAAATAACAAATTTGTTCTCCCCAGTATGGTCGCCAATATGTTAGCGCTTGGAATTTACCTAGGCTGAGATAGACAAACTCTCAAGGCTACATCAAACCATTTCACCTCGTAGCTAGCCCTACGAGGTATGAGAAGGCTCTCTCGGGTCAAAACTCGATGGATTTTGTCAATAGGATGAGTTGACCAATTAGGAACAAGGATTTTAGGCTAGTAAACTGATATGGGGGATTGGTTTAGAGTTTTTGGTTTTTTGGTGGCAATTGGAGGGAGTGCAATTCAGGGTGCGGGGATTGAGCTCAGTTTTTGCAGGTGATTCCTTGGGGCAAGGTAGGAATCTATGCTAATGCCTTTAGTTGAAAGAGATGATCAAGGAGGAAAGGAGAAAAGCTAAGAGGGCAAACAATGAATTTGAATCCTCTCTAGACGGTGGAAAACATAAAATTTAAACAAAATTGAAAGCTGAGCATGGCATGCATGAATTCAAACTTTATCACTTCTTTTGTTTAAATAGCAGCAAGAGATTAAGGAATGGAACACATAAACACACTTACAATAACAATAGGAAGCACACCATCAACATAATAATCCACAAGAATCCACAATGAAGTCTGCAAAACCCTGGCCTTCCTTTTTCCTCAAATTGCAGAAAATACAAGTCAATAATACAATAGCACTTCTCCCTCTAGAGTCCAACCTTCCAACCTCTCAAAATGAATAAGAAAACACATGATATAGGCAAGCTAACCTCTTCCCTTGCCTCTAGGGGTCGAGCTCATCCTTTTAGGAGCAGTTTGAACTAATTCCAAACTAAGCACTAGATAATAGGCAGCTCAACAACTTGCTTCTATTACTTAGCTAACTGATTCATGCATTAATTATTCACTTTTTACATCAAAGAAGCTTCTAGAAGAGGTAAAGAAGAGTAAAAGTATCTAATGCCATGAAAGTTACACAAAAATCCATCAATTACATGCCCAAATGGTCAATCCAAGTGAAAAATGTGCTCAACTGGCCGAAATGGTCAAAAACAGGCAAAATTTGCTCTACCGGTCGCACCTCTGGCTCTACCGGTCGCACCTTTTGGCAGCGCTGTTTGAAGGCCTTCCCGGAGTCCAAATCAGATGTAGGATAGCTCATTGGAAAGGTCTGGAAGTCTACTTTCCAACCCAACCGGAATTTCTGAATTTGGAGTTGATTTGACCCCTAAAAAATCAAATCTCCCAAGACTTCTTTCTGCAACTCAAAAAGGGGGCAGAAAGTCAAAATTTGGCTGTATTTTGAGCTTTTGGGTGCCCAAATCTCCACAAAAATTTGAAATCCTTCCATAAACAAGTGTATTTTTGCATGAAAAATCCAACCATATAAAGTTTTCCCCATTCCGAGCTGTATCGACTACCGGTCTCGTACGGGGTGAGACCGGTAGAATGGCCAAAACCTGTCAAATTCCCAAAAAAATCACAAATGACAAAATTTTCTCCAAATTTCTTGAAATTTGGGCTGGGAGTCCCCAACCAAGTACCATGCTCAGTCAAAGAGGCTTTGGCCAAAATTTGAAGTGGATCGGGCGTTTTCCTTCGGTTTTGTGTTTTGGCCAACCGTCCTTGGAGCACCTTCGTTCTCGCTGGTATTTTTGACATTGCTTTAAAACCATGACACCTGTGCAAAAAGTGAAGGAGTTTTTTCTTCTTTGGCATGTTGTGGACAAAAACCTCTCTCAGTTTTTGAAATTTCATCTTTGACTGCTCTGAAACATCATTTAAGTGAAACTTGTCCCGATGTGTGAAACAAGGAATTTCGTCGAAATGAAGCGAAATGAAGGGGATAGAGGGTTTCTAAATTCTTGGGGAAATTTTTGGGAGTAGGGAGGAATGTTAGGAAGCAGGGGAAAGTGGAATCTCAGAGATTGAGTGAGGGGAAGGGGTCCAAAAGGGCAAAACACAGGCCCAACCTAGAAAATTGCCAGGTTGTAGCTAGAAACTAGGGTTTATGCAAAAATGAGGATTTTGGGGGATCTGAGTGTTGGGAAGGGCTTAATAAGGTACATTAAGGATAGGGGAAAGTGTATGAACATCAAGAAACAAGTTTTTCCATTGATTTGACCGTCCAAGAGAAATTGGCTTCAAAACCCTAGGAGAGGGAAATGACCTTGCCTGGGCACAACTGAAGCATGAATAAGACGTGAAATGACTCATTAGACACTGACATGATAATGACAACCCTATGAATGATGATAGACTCAGCTAAATGATGACATAGACCGCCATTTGGACAAACCCTAGACCTAATGCCTAGTGACCAAATTTTGCTTGAAAACTCTTTGAAATGACAAAATTTGACCTTGACACTTCAAAATAACTTTGTAAGAGCATGTTTGATCACTGGAGGAAGGCTGTAAAGACTGACACTAACAGATCCTACAAATATTAAAGCCATCGCAGAGTGGTTGTCACCAGCTAATGTTTACGAAGTACATATTTTTATGGGCATGGCTAAATATTATTGTAGATTTGTCAAAGGGTTTTAAAAGATAGAAATTCGCATTAATGAAATCCAAAGGAATAACATGACTTTTTCTTGGATTGAAAAATGTGAAGATGTGTTCAAGAAGTTAAAGAAATCGTTAGCAGTTGCGCTGACCCTAAAAGTACCTAATATGGAACAAGAATTTCTAGTTTTCTTCAATGCATCCAAGGAATGCCTTAGATGCATATTGATGCAATATGGAATGGTTATATCATATGCATCAAGAAAACTTAGACACCATGAGGAGAACTATATGATACATGATCTAGAGATGGTTGTTACCATGTATGCACTAAGGATTTGGAGTCACTACATATGAGGAAGGAAGTTTAAACTTAAGACTACTCATTGTGGGCTACAACACATATTCATGCAAGACCATTTAAATGCGAGATAAAGAAGGAGACCATAGTTAATAAGTTAATATGATTTCAATATTAGTTACATAAATGGGAGAATAAATAGGGTGGAGAATGCTTGAAGTTGGAGGCCTCAAATATTTTTGGTGATCCCTTAAGAACAAATTTGAAGGATAATTTTCTTAGATTACAAATTGAGGATGCTTGGTATAAGGAGGTTAGTTGAGGCTTGAAGGAAGATGAAAATATAATTCCAAAATATGCGGGGTTTTCTTTAAATAACGATGACTTATTACGGTTCCATGGGAGGATATAAATGCCACCAAATGAATAAATACAACAACTGATCTTGAGTGAAGTTAATTAGTTGTACACATGGCACACCCCAGTGTGAAGAAGATGAATGCAAACATTAAACCACTATTCTTCTCGAAGGGGATGAAGAACAACATCATAAATTTTGTGGAAAGGTGTTAGTAATGTCAGTGTGTAAAGGTTGAACATGAACATTCAACAATATTATTGAAACCTCATGAATTACTAGAGTCTAAGTGGGAAGTTATACCAATGGAATTCCTTGTGGAAATATCGATTACAATAAGGAGACATGATGTTATATTTGTAATAGTTGAATCTCTAACCAAAAGTTCCCATTTCATCCCAATCAAGGCTGTGTATATGACTTTTGAGATAGCTAGAGTTTGTATTGATGAGATAGTGATATTGCATGAAGTGCCAAGGAAGATTATATTGAATAGAGGAGCAATGTTTACCAGAATATTTTTCGACTAGTTTCCAAGAGGCCTTGGGGACCTCATTAAAATTTAGCACAACTTATCATCCTAAGACAAATGGACGGATAGAGAGAAGTAACCAAATCTTAGAGGACATGTTACAGATGTACGTGATGGACAAAAAAAAAACATGGGAAGGGTTTCTACCCTTGGTGGAATTTTCCTACAATAGCAGTTACCAAAGCTCCATCAAGATGCACCTTTTGAGTCCCTATACGAGAGGCCTTGCAAGACACCTCTAAGTTGGGATAGACTAATGTAATAAAAGATATGGAATATTATATGACCATGATTAATACAAGGTTAAAGTAAGTTCAAGGTCAAAAAAGGAGCTACATGAATGTTCATCAGATTGATCATAGTTATGAGATCAGAGATAAGGATTTTTTCAAGATAAAACCTTAAAAGAGTTCCATAAAATTTGGGGAGGGAGGGAAGTTGTCTCCGTGATTTGTGGGACCATTCAAATTCATAGAGAAGAAAGATATAGTAGCATATATACTTCCATTACATGCATAATTATCATGTATGCATGACGTGTTCCATGTGTTTGTATTGTGTCACTACATTTTGAATCCTTTGCATGTTATTGACCTGAGTTGTTTACAAGTCTCATGTGAGGGGACAGTGATGGTTGAGTTATTTTTCATATTGGACCAAAAATTTATATATCTTAGGTGGTGATTGGTTCACCAAGTGAAGGTCTAGTGGGACAATTATAGTCCCAGTTCCACTACTAGGGAGGATGTTGAGGAGATGCATCAACATTTTCCTTTCTTATTTTGAGACTTAGGGATAAAGTATAGATTTCAAAATGGATGTATGTAGTGCCCCACTCTATTTTAAAGGATATTTACTCTGTCTTTTATTTAAGGCATCATTTGGCTTATACATTATTCTTTGAGAACAACATTATGATGATCTGGACACTTTACATATTTTAATGAGAAATTTATTTCATGATATTATGATATTTTACATTCATTATGATGATGATGATGTTGATTGTGGAATTTATACGTGATCATTTATGATGCTTACTGGATGATAGATATATCATGTTTATCAACTTTAATAACTATTTCTTGAGTTGGAAGGAAAAGAGGACTATGGACGTAGCCCATATAATGATGCTTTGAATCACATTGTGATTTTTTTTTTACGTTTTGATATTTGATATTGATGTAGATAGTGGGTATTTTGATATGGATTATATATATGGATGTTATCACAATTTTTTAGGAATTAATAAGTGTTGAATAGACCACCCATATATGGGTAGTGGGGTTGTAAGTGAAGGATACTGGACATATTTGGAGGGGTGTGATCGGTGTCCCTAGTCATATGTACTAGCACTCCAATCATCACTCAAGATGAAATACATGGGGCACTTATCCTTGGAATCACATGATTTCATGAGGGTTGGACCATGGATATGGTCACTCACAAGGAACTATTGAGGGTCACACATCAAGGGGAGCCTTAATCCTACGTCACCATGAAAATATAAAAAAGGGCGACAAGAAGACCATTGAGTTTCCATTCTACTAATATTTCTACCTTGCTCAGATCATAGGTGTTTTTAAGGGAAACCCATGGCACCCTTAGAATGTGAGGTTCTTGAACGGTGTTAGAGTTGGCACTCTTGGCACCAAATAGAGGATAAGTAAATATGTGATCATGGATAATTCATATGCCCTTAAGGATTGATGTTTTATGGGTGATTAAAGATAAAAACTTAGAGAATTGTTGAGCACCAAGTTAATCTAAGGTACAATCAGTGCCAACTTTGAAAACTAAAATTAATATGAAAACATAATAATTTAAATAAATGTATTAGCTAATGTTAGTAAACTAATACTTAAAAAGGGGGGTTTATGTAAATTAGAGCTAAACAAGTATATATGTGTATGAATTTTAATCATCATATTTCAAGGAGGAAAGAAATTAAAGTTATATTAATTTGTAAGCTTATCTGAACAAAAAATTAAATAGACATGTGCAAGAATAAAATTACTTAAATAAATAATTTAAAGAAATCAAAATCAAAAGAACCACAACAAGTTGAGAGAATCCAAGAAAAAGACATAATTTTGAAATGGAGAAATTTAAAAAAGTGACTAAAACTAACTTGGACAACTGATAGGTAATAATTAGTTAACTAAGATCAATTAAAAACATTAAGGAAGGGGAAAAGGGCATAAGGGAAAAACTAGGAGTAAATTTAGGAACATGTGACTCTTGGGTGAGAGAAACTCTTTACTGTAAATAAAATAATAGGAATTTACATGATAGCCAAATTCTGGGTAAGGCATGTGTCTTGGTGAATAATCAAACTTGTGGAATTAAATAATTAATTATTTGCGTATGTGAAAACAAGTGTTACATGTAAGAGGGATATGTTTTATCTCCCCAGTCTTGTATGGGTGTTGTAATGAAATTCTATGTATTCTTGTGAGAAATTTTGGTATTGTAATCTTGTGATTGTGAATTTATGATCATGGGTACTTATTGGATAATGTGGTGGACATGAACTTGTTAATTTGGAGAGATTAGGGTTTTGGCCCTGTTACCCACCATTTTGTGGGTGATATCCCTAGGAGAATTTTCTTGTCCAAGATGGTCCTCAATCGGCAGCCAACAGCCCCTTGTAGCCACAATCTAGCTAATTGTGCCATTTCTCTGCCACCTGAGACAACTGTGCGGTCCCTCGCCATCTTCCATGATCACATGTTTGAAGGTGGGCCTCCCAAACCGAAAGGTATGCATTTTCATTTGGTAATTAAGTATTGTAGTTTCTTATCATCTACACTTCTAGGAATCGAGTAATGGGCGGATTCGATGGAAATAATGGGCTAGGTCTGTGCCCTTGTACCCTATACCCCTTTTTGATATTAACCGTGTATTCTAGTCTCATGGGATCTCTTTTACTGACCATTTCTCTTTAGGGATGGTGTTTCATGGGAATACTTGATCTTAGTTGTGTGGTCCTATTGAAAATAGAAACAAGAAATGCTAAATATAGAAGTGCGAAATTTAGTACTGCTATAAATAGCATTTTGAGATACGTTCCTATTTTAGTTGGTCCCTGAACTAAAATAGAGAAGTAAAATTTTGAATTTGATCTTAGCAGCTGTTTGTAAAATAATTAATTAATTCACCATGAGTTAATTAGTTGTAGAAAATCAAACATGAAGTCTATGTGGGGACATGCAACAACTTCTTCATTAATTGAGAAATTTATCCTTCAGTTAAAGAGATAAGGATGAGTTGTAATATTGAGTTGTAATTAGTTGGCTCAGTTAATTGAGTCAAGTCCAGTTAGATTAATTCAAACAATTTGTTGAATTAATTATGAGTTCAGTTAGTTAATGCATGCATGCATGTAACTGTTGCAATTTAGATAACTAAATATTCTCTCATAAATAACTCATGCATGTCAATTCAGACAGAGACCCAGTTGAGATCAGATGGAGGGACAATGTACTATCAGTTGCTAGAATATTCTATTGTGAATATCTCTCTCATGCAGAAGGAATTCTTTCCTTGAGAATTGCGTAGTTACTTCTTCAGTTTTTGTAAGTGTGATGAGGCCAATTCATACATGTGGCATCACTGGACCCCAAGAAAAATTGCACAAGGAAATAGGAGGCTTGGAGGACTGAGAAAAGGCATCTCTCTTGTCTACTCAGTGTGTGAGTTGTATTGTTTGATTGCAGAGAGTAGGATAGCTTGAGAGCTGATTCTTTTTGTAACTTGAACATATTTCCACTTGTATGATAATACAAAGATTGGGGTTTTAGGCTGACGATTTCCCTAGGTTATTTCCTCTGTGTTATGTGTGATTGATTTCTCATTCTAAGTTATATGTGTTCTCATTGATCTTGCTCATATTCGATTAAGATTCCGCAAAGTTTGTTATAGCAATAGATCTTTTATTTTGCTTTACTATATTGCATAATCTGTTAATCTATAGTGGGAATTTCTACATGGTATAAGAGCAAAGGTGAACAAAGAGAAGAACAATATACAATAAGGGAGAAGTTCGAAGTTTGAGGTTCCTGAATATAGAAATTGAGTTCTTATCACATCTCAATTTCACCAATGGCATTCAGTGGTTTAAGACTCAGGTATTCCCTTGATGGTAGCTCGAATTATATAGCCCGGAAGGATCACATGGAAGCAGTATTAGATTATAATAGTCTAAAGGACTTCATTGATCAAGAATTCCCCAAGTCAACTGATGCTACTCAATTGGCGAAATGGAAGAAATGTGTGGCTAGAACAAGGAGAATCCTTGTAGAGGGAGTTCGAGACCACATAGTCTCGAGTCTCCATGGGAAGGAGACACCGTTTTCAATGTGGAAAACATTGAAAGATCTATATCAAAATAGTAGTGATTAGAGGAAGATGGCGCTAAAAGACAAGCTTCGGAAAATCAAGTGTGAAAAGGGCGACACGATCTCTACATATTTGAACAAGCTCACCACCTGTAGGGATGATCTTGGAAGTGTAGGGATCATGACTGCTGATGATGACATGGTGAGTCTTGCACTCCTCAGTCTTCCTAAGAGCTGGAATAGCTACCAAGACTAGGTTAATGGAAGAGAAAAATTGCCAGATTGGGAACGACTTTGGTCAGATTTGATGCAAGAGGAAATAAGAAGAAGCACCAGAGATGGATCCTCATTGAAGCAAGATGATGAGGAAAATCTAGACTTAACGAGTAAGGTGAGGAAAGGGAAAGGGAAGGCATCCCATCCCAAATCCGGTTCTTCCCATGGTGGGAAGAAGTTTGACAAATCGAAAGTGTGATGCTTTCATTGTATGAAGTGGGCCATTATGCTACAAATTGTCCACAGAAGAAATCCAAGAAGGGTTCCTCGAAAGGATTTGATGGTGAGGCACTGGCCTCACAACTTGAGCTGGATTTCTTGCTTATCACATGCATGGTTTCATCCATGGTGGGATGTGTGTCGTACCTAAATAGTGGAGCTTCATTCCACATGTCAGGTGACAATAATCTTTTTAGTACCTTGGAGAAGAAGGATCTCCAGATGCAGATCAAGATGGGCGATGATGGAAAGTGCCATGTTTTAGGTGAAGCTATGGTTGTGTTTCAAAGGGAGCATGGAGCTCTGCTCATCCTGACTGATGTAAATCATGTACTAGGTCTGAAGAAGAATCTTGTGTCTGTCGCTATACTAGAATATAAAGGCTATGATGTAGTCTTTAGTAAAGGAAAAGTATTCTTGAGGCATATCAGTATTGGACAGACAAAGTGAATTGGGATTCAAGTAAAGAATCTCTACAAGATGGAGGTAAATGACTATGATGCATTGAGTTCCAAAGCTGAGATGGTTTAGAGCGAAGATGTTGGAGAGCTATGGCATAGAATATTGGACCACTTGCACCATGGAGCCCTGAAAATCATGCAGCAGATTTCTACCGAACTAGCCTAGGGAAAACTAGAGTAGACGAATACATGCAAAGGTTGTACCTTAGGTAAGTATGCGAAATCTTCCTTTCCAGATTGAGATAGTAGAGCTGGAGCAATCCTGGAGTGAGTTCACTCAGATGTTTGTGGACCATTCACTACAACTTACACCACTAAACATAGGTACCATGTTATTTTTATTGATGATTTTTCTCGTAGATGTTGGATCTACTTTATGCAAAAGAAGGATCATACCTTCTTGAGGTTTTGTGAGTTTAAAGCCTTGGTAGAGAAAGAATATGGAAAGAAAATAAAAGCCTTGCATAGCGACAATGGTGGAGAGTATGTCTCCCAATAGTTTAAAGACTTCTGCGCTGTAGAAGGAATTAAACGGGAATTGACGACACCCCATAACCCACAACAGAATGGGGTGGCCGAAAGGAAGAATAGATCGTTTGTGGGAGTAGCTCGAGCGATGTTGTATGACAAAAGCCTACCACTGCATTTATGGGCTGAGGCATGCAATACAACAATATACTTGCAGAACAAAAGCTCGCACCGTATACTGGGGATGAAGACACCTATGGATGCCTTTTCCGGGAAGTGACCAGATGTTAGTCACTTCTGAATATTTGGATCATCAGTTTACTATCATGTGACCAAAGATGCCCGGAAGAAGCTGGATCCAATAGCTGAGTTGGGAATACTTGTTGGGTACATAGATACACCCCACAATTATCGGGTGTACCTGCCTACTAGTCAGAGGATAGTGGTATGTAGGGATCTGAAGTTCGATGAACAAAAAGCTAATCTATTATCACTTGAGAGGGAGCTCAAGTTGCATGTAGAGGAGGAACTTTCAGTTCCTAAGGAGGAGGAGCCTTAGATTGATGCGGAGCAACCACATGCAGAGGATCTAGGAGTGGAGACATCCACTCATGCTGAGACTTCTAGAGATGGGCGGAAACGCCCAAGGGAAGCTCACAAGTTGATGCTGGATGCACAAGAGAATGTGGACATCCATATTCTCAATGTAGACAGAGGAGGTCACCTAAGCGGTACACAGGGTACATGGCCCTGGTTGGGGAGTGTGTAGATACCAAACCTTCTTCATTCAAGGAGGCAGTGCAGCAACCAGTTTGGGTCGATGCAATGGTAGAGGAGTATGACTCTATCATTCAGAATAGTGTGTGTGATGTCATCCCAAGACCTCAGGGAAAGTTAGTGGTGAGTTCCAGATGGCTTTACAAGGTAAAGAAGGCAGTTGATGGCAGTGTTGAGAAACATAAGGCAAGGTTTGTTACACGGGGTTTCTCACAGGTCGAGGGGATCGACTATGATGAGACTTTTGCTCCCACAGAAAGGTACTCATGGATTAAATTGATGTTGGAACTATTAGCTCAGATGGGGTGGAAGATCCACCAGATGGACATGAAGACAACATTCCTCAATGGGAAGATTGAGGAGGAGGTGTACATTGAGCAGCCAAAGGGTTTTGAGACCTTCGATCATGAGTCGCATGTGTGCCGACTCAAGAGGGCTTTGTATGTGCTGAAGTAAGAAACCCATGCTTGGTACACCAGGATCAACATCTATTTCACCAAGTTGGGCTTCACCAAGAGTGAAGCAGATGCAAACCTTTACCACATCATGGTAGAAGGTAAACCATTGATCATTGTTCTTTATGTCGATGATCTGATTTTGACAGGTGATGATCAACTGATACAGTCTTGCAAGAGACTTCGAAATGAAAGACATGGGTCTTATGCACTATTTTCTGGGCATGGAGGTGTGGCAAAAACATGGTGAAGTATTTGTGCCTCAAGGCAAGTATGCCAATGAGATACTCAGCCACTTTCACATGGAGAAGTGCAAGCCCATGCAGACTCCTCTAGCCAGGAACTGGAGGAAGGAGGATGCTCCTTCAGGTGAGGTAGTAGCTGCTACTATTTATCGGCAGCTGGTGGGTTCATTTATGTATTTGGTGAACACACAACCTGACTTATGCTTTGCAGTGAACCAACTGAGTCAAGCTATGGTTCAGCCTACCAAGTTGTTTTGGAAGGCAGCGAAGCATGTGATGAGATACCTCAGAGGCACATCTCAGTTCGAATTGTGGTACATATGGATAAAGGGAGTGAAGCTTCAGGGATTCACAGATGCATATTGGGCAAGGAGTCCATCAGAATTAGAGAGCACTTCTGGAGGAATCATCAACCTTGGTTCAGCTTCAGTTTCCTGGTACAGCAGGAAACAGAGATCAGTTGCACTTAGCTTAGTAGAGGCTAAATACATGGTTGTTAGTCAGGTTGCATGTGAGGCCATTTGGATGCGGAATATTCTAGTGGGATTGCTTGGTCAGAGGATGGATTCAATCATGATCTACTGCGATAATTAGAGTTGTATCAAAATCTCTGAGAATCCAGTTTTTCATGACAGGTCCAAGCACATTGATATCCGGTATCACCATCTTCGAGACTGTGTTTTCAAGAGGATCATGTTGTTGTTGTATGTTTTGACTAAGGAACAGAATGCAGATATTTTGACTAAGGCATTGTCAAAATGCAAGTTTGAGTTCCACAAAGAGAGGATTGGGGTTACTGATAATCCCTTTCTTGTTGAGAGGGAGTGTTGAAAATAACAACAAGAAATGAAAAATATAGAAGTGCTAAATTTAGTACTCCTATAAATAGCATTTCGGGATACCTTCCTATTTTAGTTAGTCCCTGAACTAAAATAGAGAAGTAAAAGTTCAAATTTGATCTTAGCAGTTGTTTGTAAAATAATTAATTAATTCACCATGAGTTAATTAGTTGTAGAAAATCAAACATGAAGTCTATGTGGGGACATGCAACAATTTCTCCATTAATTGAGGAATTTATCCTTCAGTTAAAGACAAAAGGATGAGTTGTGATATTGAGTTGTAATTAGTTGGCTCAGGTAACTAATTCAAGTCTAGTTAGATTAATTCAAACAGTTTGTTGAATTAATTGTGAGTTCAGTTAGTTAATGTGTGCATGCATGTAACTACAACACTTCAGATAATTGAATATTCTCTCATAAATAACTCATGCATGTCAGTTTAGACAGATACCCAATTAAGATTAGATGTAGGGACAATGTACTATCAGTTGCTCGAATATTCTATTGTGAATATCTCTTGCATGCAGAAGGAATTCTTTCCTTGAGGATTGTGCAGTTACTTCTTTGGTTTTTGTAAGTGTGATGAGGCCAATTCACACATGTAGCATCACTAGACCCCAAGAGAAATTGCATAAGGAAATTGAGGCTTGGAGGGCATAGAAAAGGCATATCTCTTATCTACTCAGTCTATGAGCTATATTGTTTGATTGCAGAGAAAGCAGGATAGCTTGAGAGTTGATTCTTTTTGTAACTTGAACATATTTCCACTTGTATGATAATACAAAGATTGGGGTTTTAGTCTGAGGTTTTCCCTAGGTTATTTATTCTGTGTTATGTGTGATTTATTTCTCATTCTCAGTTATATGTGTTCTCATTGATCTTGCTCATATTCGATTAAACTTCTGCAAAGTTTTTTGTAGAAGTAGATCTTGTATTTTGATTTAGTCTATTACATAATCTATTGATCTACAGTGGAAATTTCTACATGGTATCAGAGAAAAGGTGATCAAAGCAAGGAAAAGTATACAAGAAGGGATAAGTTCGAAGTTTGAGGTTCTTGAATATAGAAATTGAGTTCTTATCACATCTCAATTTCACCAATGGCATTCAACAGTTTAAGACTTGAGTATGCCCTTGATGGAAGCTCGAATTATATAGCCTGGAAGGATCACATGGAAGCAGTATTAGAGGATAATGGCCTAAAGGATTTCATTGATCAAGAAGTCCCCAAGCCGGCTGATGCTACTCAATTGGAAAAAATGGAAGAAATGTGTGGCTAGAGCAAGGAGAATCCTTCTAGAGGGAGTTCAAGACCACAAATTCTTGAGTCTCCATGGGAAGGAGACACCATTTTGAATGTGGAAAACAATGAAAGATCTATATCAGAATAGCAGTGATCAAAGGAAGCTGGAATTGAAAGACAAGCTTTGGAAAATCAAGTGTGAAAAGGGCGACATGATATCTACATATCTGAACAAGCTCACCACCTGCAGGGATGAGCTTGGAAGTGTAGGGATCACGACTGCTAATGATGACATGATGACTCTTGCACTTCTTGATCTTCCTAAGAGCTGGCATAGCTACCAAGACTCGGTTAATGGAAGAGAAAAACTGCCAGATTGGGAATGACTTTGGTCAGATCTGATGCAGGAGGAAATAAGAAGAAGCACTAGAGATGGATCCTCATCGAAGCAAGATGATGAGGAAAATATAGCCTTAGTGAGTAAGGCAAGGAAAGGGAAAGGGAAGGCATCCTGTTCCAAATCCAATTCTTCCCATGGTGGGAAGAAGTTTGACAAATCGAAAGTGTGATGCTTTCATTGTCATGAAGTGGGCCATTATGCTACAAATTTTCCACAGAAGAAATCCAAGAAGGGTTCCTCGAAGGGATCTGATGGTGAGGCACTGGCCTCACAGTTTGAGTTGGATTTCTCACTTATCACATTCATGGTTTCATCCATGGTGGGATGTGTGTGGTACCTAGACAATGGAGCTTCATTCCACATGTCAGGTGACAAGAATATTTTCAGTACCTTGGAGGAGAAGGATCTCCAGATGCAGATCGAGATGGGCGATGATGGAAAGTACCGTGTTTCAGGTGAAGGTACGGTTTTGTTTCAGAGGGAGCATCGAGCTCCCCTCACCCTAACTGATGTAAAGTATGTACCAGGTCTAAAGAAGAATCTTGTCTTTGTCGCTATGTTAGAAGATAAAGGCTATGATGTAGTCTTTAGTAAAGGAAAAGTATTCCTGAGGCATATTGGTACTGGACAGACAAAGGAATTGGGATTCAAGTAAAGAATATCTACAACCTGGAGGTAGATGACTATTCTGAATTGAGTTCCAAAGCTAATATGGTGCCTAGCCAAGATGTTGGTGAGCTGTGGCATAGAAGATTGGGCCACTTGAACCATGGAGCCCTGAAAATCATGCAGCAGATTTCTACTGGACTACGCAAGTGAAACTTGGAGCAAACGAATACATGCAAAGGTTATACCTTGGGTAAGTATGCAAAGTCTTAATTTCCGGATTAAGACAGTAGAGCTGGAGCAATCCTGGAGCGAGTTCACTCAGATGTTTGTGGACCATTCTCTACAACCTCCACCACTAAACAAAGGTACTATATTATTTTTATTGATGATTTTTCTTGTAGATACTGGATCTACTTTATGCAAAAGAAGGATCAGACCTTCTTGAGGTTTTGTGAGTTTAAAGCCTTGGCAGAGAAAGAATCTGGAAAGAAAATAAAGGCATTACGTAGCGACAATTGTGGAGAGTATATCTCCCAATAGTTTAAAGACTTCTGCATTGTAGAAGGAATTAAACGGGAATTGATAGCACCCCATAACCCACAGCAGAATGGGGTGGCTGAAATGAAGAATAGATCGATTGTGGGATTAGCTCGAGCAATGTTGCATGACCAAAGCCTACCACTGCATTTGTGGGTTGAGGCATGCAATACAACAATATACTTGCAAAACCGAAGCCCACACCGTATACTGGGGATGAAGACACCTATGGAGGCCTTTTCCGGGAGGCGACCAGATGTGAGTCACTTCCAAATCTTTGGATCATCAGTTTACTGTCATGTGACCAAAGATGCTTGGAAGAAGCTAGATCCAACAGCTGAGTTGGGAATACTTGTGAAGTACACAGATACACCCCACAACTATCAGGTGTACTTTCCTACTAGTGAGAGGACAGTGGTACACAGGGATCTGAAGTTCAACGAACAGAAAGCCATGTGATTATCACTTGAGAGGGAGCTCAATTTGCATGCAAAGGAGGAACATTCAATTCCTAAGGAGGAGGAGCCTCATATTGATGAAGAGTAGCCGCATGTAGAGGATCCGTGAGTGGAGACATCCACTCATTCTGAGACTTCCAGAGATGGGCGAAAATGATCAAGGGAAGCTGACAGGTTGATGCTGGATGCACAGGAGAGTGTGGGACAACCATCTTCTCAGCGCAGACAGAGGAGCTTTCCTGAGTGGTACATTGGGTACATGGCCCTGGTTGGGGAGTGTGTAGATACTGAACCTTCTTCATTCGTAGAGGCAATGTAACAACCAGTCTGGATTGATGCAATGGTAAAGGAGTACGACTCTATCATTCAGAACAGTGTGTGGGATGTTGTCCCAATACCTCAGGGAAAGTTAGTGGTGAGTTCCAAATGGCTTTATAAGGTGAAGGAGGCAGCTGATGGCAGTGTTGGGAAACATAAAGCAAGGTTTGTTTCCCGATGTTTCTCACAGGTAAAGGGGATCGACTACGATGACACTTTTGCTCCCATAGAAAGGTACTCATCGATTAGATCGATGTTGTCACTATCAGCGCAGATGGGGCGGAAGATCCACTAGATGGACATGAAGACAACATTCCTCAATGGGATGATTGAGGAGGAGGTGTACATTGAGCAGCTAGAGGGTTTCAAGACCTTCGATCTTGAGTCACATGTGTGCTGACTCAAGAGGGCTTTGTATGGGCTAAAGCAAGCACCCTATGCTTGGTACACTAGGATCGATAGCTATTTCACCAGGTTAGGCTTCACCAAGAGTGAAGCAGATGTGAACCTTTACCACATCATGGTAGAAGGTAAGCCATTGATCTTTGTTCTTTATGTTGATGATCTGATTTTGACAGGTGATTACCAGCTTATACAATTTTGCAAGGACGACCTTGCAAGAGAGTTCGAAATGAAATACATCGGTCTTATGCACTACTTTCTAGGCATGGAGGTGTGGCATAAAGATGGTGAAGTATTTGTGTCTCAAGGCAAGTATGCTAATGAGATACTCAGGCACTTTCACATGGATAAGGGCAAGCCCATGCAGACTCCTCTAGCTAGGAACTGGAGGAAGGAGGATGCTACTTCAAGTGAGGTAGTAGCTGCTACTATTTTTCGGCAGTTGGTGGGTTCACTTATGTATATGGTGAACACACGACTCGACTTATGCTTTGTGGTGAACCAGGTGAGTCAAGCTTTGGTTTAGCCTACCAATCTATTTTGGAAGGGAGCGAAGCATGTGCTGAGATACCTCAGAGGCACATCTCAGTTTGAACTATGGTACAGATGGACAGAGGGAGTGAAGATTTAGGGCTTCATAGATGTGGATTCGGCAGGGATTCCATCAAACCGAAGGATCACTTCTAGAGGAATATTCAACTTTGGTTCAGCGGCAGTTTCTTGGTACAAGAGGAAACAGAGATCAGTTGCACTTAGCTCAGCAGAGGCTGAATACATGGCTGCTAGTCAAGTTGCATGTGAGGCCATTTGGATGCAGAAGATTCTAGTGGAATTTTTTGGTCAAAGGATGGATCCAACCGTGATCTACTGCGATAATCAGAGTTGTATCAAACTCTCTAAGAATCCAGTTTTTCATGACAGGTCCAAGCACATTGATATTTAGTATCACCATCTTCGAGACTGTGTGGTCAAGAGAATCAAGTTGTTGTTGTATGTTTTGACCAAGGAACAGGATGCAGAAATTTTGACTAAGGCATTGTCAAAATGCAAGTTCGATTTCCACAGAGACAGGATTGGGGTTACTGTTAATCCCTTTCTTGTTGAGAGGGAGTGTTGAAAATAGCAACAAGAAATGCTAAATATAGAAGTGCTAAATATAGTACTGCTATAAATAACATTTCATGATACCTTCCTATTTTAGTTAGTCCCTGAACTAGAATAGAGAAGTAAAAATTAGAATTTGATCTTAGCAACTGTTTGTAAAATAATTAATTAATTCACCTTGAGTTAATTAGTTGTAGAAAATCAAACATGAAGTCTATGTGGGGACATGCAACATTTTCTCCATTAATTGAGGAATTTATCCTTCAGTTAAAGAGATAAGGATGAGTTGTAATATTGAGCTGTAATTAGTTGGCTCAGTTAACTGAGTCAATTCCAGTTAGATTAATTCAAACAGTTTGTTGAATTAATTGTGAGTTTAGTTATTTAATCCATGCATACATGTAACTGTTCACTTCAGATAACTGAATATTCTCTCATAAATAACTCATGCATGTCAGTTTAGAAAAAGACCCAATTGCAATCAGATGGATGGACTGTGTACTATCAATTGCTAGAATATTCTATTGTGAATGTCTCTTGCATGCAGAACGAATTCTTTCCTTGAGGATTGTGTTGTTACTTCTTCAGTTTTTGTAAGTGTGATGAGGCCAATTCGCACATGTTGCATCACTAGACCCCAAGAAAAACTCCGTAAGGGAATAGGAGGCTTGGAGGGCTGAGAAAAGGCATATCTCTTGTCTATTCAGTCTATGAGTTCTATTGTTTGATTATAGAGAGAGTAGGATAGCTTGAGAGTTGATTCTTTTTGTAATTTGAACATATTTCCACTTGTATGATAATACAAAGATTGGGGTTTTAGGTTGAGGCTTTCTCGAGGTTATTTCTTCTGTGTCATGTGTGACTGACTTCTCATTCTCAGTTATATGTGTTTTCATTGATCTTGCTCATTTAGAAATTTGAATAATATAACACTTATTCACAGAGATTATCCTGATTATACACTATTTGCGGAATGCATGCATAATACATAACCTCCTCTACCATTGATCATCATTTGTGGAATTAAAAAATCAATCGCATGCGCACATTGAAACATCAATCGCACATATCAACACAGTATGTAATGGAGAAAGCATACAGATGAAAACCCCCAACTATCTGTATATTATAATGAGAGAGAACATGTAAATATACATAGTACAATACTCCTCACAAGTTCTCAGTACTATCTCCACATGCTACACACAAACTAGCTCAGATCTGAACAAGTCACGGGTTCAAATCTCCTCCACTGTTTGCCTGCCTCTACTACACAATCCAAGTTGAGAATAGATAAATCCAAGATCGAATCCCCTTGGCTTGTACTGTGCAATCCTCATTGGCAATCTCAATCAATGATTATGCAAATCTCATGCACAGCTATAGTCACAACTAATAGTAGTCTCACCCTTTCACCCACCTCTAACACTTGTCTCCACTGAACTGTCCATGCACCGAGTTAACTGATGTATTCTTTAGTTGATTTATGAGTTAATAATTAGTGAATTAATTAATAATTAATTCACACCACTCATCACTAGTGTATTTGTCAGTTAGACTAAATACAACTAGTTCAAATAAGTCAAACTGAACACAACTCCATCAACTCCTCAATCAACTCCACCAAACTCAATCACTTTGAGTTCTAACTGAAGTCCATCATGCAATAGCTCAACTAACCCATAGGAAAAGCGTATTTCCTTCTGGCAGTTGCATGTGCCACATCCGTAGCTCGAACTGAAGTGCTGCAAGAGGATAAGATAATGTTTATAGTCCAAATATTATTAAGAGCTAATAATATTTGATTGTTCTATTTTTTGACCGGCAGTCTAAAAATATACACCTGCCCATATGTCTAAAAATAGAGGTCCATCTATTTTTACCAACATGACCAATCATCCATAAATAGCAACCTACAACTCATAGACCATGATCCATATGTCTAAAAATAGACTTTGCATCAAAAATAGCCTGCGGGCCCACTTAGTGAAGGCGACTTCTTTTCACTAAGCTCCATCATCTTATTGGATTTTCAACACCAAGTGTCGTTCTTTATGAGGGCATCATACTCCTTTTGCATTGCTTCTTTCCATTCATCATGCGAAGTAGCTTCTTTGAAGGAAGTTGGTTCAAAATCTGTAGACAAGTTCAATTCACAATCATAAGAAACATCCATATCAACAGGTGAATTAGAGTCATCCACATCACCTCCATTTTGCCTGTTTGAATTTCTAGTTCCTGCCTTTCCAACCTCATCAGGATGAACACTCTCAAGTGCCTTTGTCAACCACTTTGGGGGACCTTTTTTAGATGGTCCAGGCTGCTCTGTTGATTGAGTTGGGTTTGAATCAAGATTGAGTCTCCCAATTCTATCGATCACATCACTTAAAGCGTCATCCATTGTTGGAGTTTCATGCGGGGGAGAGTGTTCTTCACAAGACGATTCCACATGATGATCTAGTATAGGAATCCCCCCTTCAAGATGTGGAATCTAATTATCAAATTCTTGAAATGATTTTTCTTTTTCGAATCTATCCAATCGATCAAGTTGCCGCTCAAAAACATTGTCAGTTTTGGATGATTCAAGAAAAATTACATCTCTAGATACAACAAACTTCTTATTTACTTCATCATAGAGGCAGTATGATTTGGAGGTGTATGAATACCCCAGAAAGATACACTTATGAATTCTAGCACCAAGTTTGTTTCTATGTACCTTTGGTATCAAGGCATAACAGGTGGAACCAAAGACCCTGAGATGCTTTACCGAAGGAACATGTCCATACCACATTTCATATGGGGTCTTGTTTCTTATAGCATTAGATGGACATCTATTCTTTATATATGCAGCACATAGAACAACATCAGCCTAAAACATTATCTTTACATTTTTGAAGAATAGCATGGATCATACCATATTTAAGATTGTCCTATTCATTCTTTCAGCTACACCATTCTGTTGGGGATTATAAGGCATAGTTGTTTGATGTTTAATCCCATGTTGGCGAAGATAATTTTCAAATTCATTTGATGTGTATTCTTTTCCATTATCAGTGTTAATAGACCCAATATGAGATTGTGCATCATTTTTAATCCATTTATGAAAATTCTTGAATGTTTGAAAAGCATCAGATTTGTTCTTCAATGAATAAACCCAACACATTCTAGTGCAGTCATCAATAAATGTCATGATATATTTATTTCCATTTGCAGAAGGAACGGGCATTGGACCACATAAATCTGAATGAATGAGTTCAAGTTTTCTATGTGCTCTTGAATGTGAATCATGAAAACACTGTTTGCTATGCTTTCCTAGAATGCAAGCATCACATTGCTTAAGTTTTCTAGGAATTGTAAGCAAACCAACAACACCATTTTTCTTCAATAAGCGAAGACTGTCATAGTTCAAACGAATTGTAATAACACATTGTAATAACACATAAATGTCCATTACGAAACGACACACGAGGGATATGACGAATGTATGAAGTCATTGAAGGTGCGAGACTTCGGATTTTGCCCGTGTTCGAGTGATTGTAATTTAAAGAACAATCAAGGTTATTTTTTAAGTAAATATGACATTTTATATTTAAAAGTGTACATTTTTGTAATATATGTTTTATTAGAACATATTTATGAAATATTTAACTTTTATGTCATTTCAATTCAATTTTTCACAAAATATGGGAGGGTCATTTATTATTCAAAAGAAACATTCAAATTATATATTTATGGAATTTTTGTAATACTATCTAAAATCAAGTTGAAATTTATATTGTTTTATTAGTTATTAATTTGGTCTCCTTTAGTGTATAAAATTTGAAAATTGTGGGTGATTTTAAAAACACCTTTCAACATATGTTTTTAGATACTAATTTCGGTATATCATTGTTGATTTCCATTTTTTTTGGATTCAACTTTAATTCTTTTTTTTTATAAGCTTTTTTTCTTCAACACCCTTTCATCCACAACTCCTTTGGAGATTTAAAATAAAATAAAGGCTTTCTTGAAAACATTGGGGTTCGAGTAATCAATGGGAAATGTTTTGTCCACCCTATTCCATGAAAAGGATCGTATTTAATCCACCACACCCAACCACGAAGCATATGTTAATAATGTTGTTTCATAATCATGCAAGGGATGTCCTTCACATCACCCCATACATCTCCATTATTTTATGTCCCTCGTCATAAATCTCTTGCATGCAACTTCTGAGATTGAGGTCAGATTTTGTACACTACATTGGAGGGATGTTGTAAATAAGCAAGAGGTCTCATTGCGAAACTTGTCTTAGATAGTTTATAGGTACATATAGCAACTAAAAATAACTCTATTGAGGTGTGGAAAATGTTAGCTTTTCTGTATGACAAAATTCATGATGTTTCTACCTATTCTATAGAGAAGAATGTTGATCTGCTTCATCAAGAAGTCATTACATTGCATATATTGTTGCTCAATTGCAAACATAGCAAGTAGGATTGAAGAATTATTATGAGGTTTTGAAGGAATATCATGACTTCTTATTGATGCAGTTGACCAAATGCATGAGTCTATTCAAATCCTATATGACTGCAAATAGAACCATGAGGAGTTGGAGGTCAACCAACTATAGAATGTTGAGAAGAAGACTGATGGTGTTGTGTAGCTAAACTCATGTATTGATTATATTTTCTTGTATTCCATTTTATTACAAGATCATTGGTGTTGACGTTTTTGTTCCATCACATGGTTTATTGGCCATTAATCATGTTGTTTCTCCCAATTTTGAAAAGAACTCTATAGGCATTGGTTCACGACTGTTGAACAAGATGGGCTATACTAGAGGTGGACTTGGGAAGAATGGATAGGGAATTGATAATCCTATTTCCCTTGAGATACACACATCAAGAGAAGCTCTTGAATATAATGTTGTTACTCCTACCTTACTGCCTACATTCAATCATGTTAAATCCTCAAAGGTGTTATTTGTTGTAGGAGGAGTTCAAATTGGGTTGCTAAAAGAGATTCTCTTTGCTCAACATGTTTAGTAGACTAATGAGATGATTGACAATGTCATTTCAAATTATAGTGTTGTCGATATATTGATATGAGTGGAAAGTGGTATCCACCCATGATATTCACCCCATGGTATTGAATGATGTAACTCAAGGAGGAACCAAAAATATTATAAATAACATGCCTCACCTTTCAAAAGGAAAATCAATGTTCCATGATGTAGATGTAACAATATTTTCGTTCCCATTTAATAAAGAGTTGGATTTTTATTGTATTATATTGTGCTTAGTTTCATGTTAGATTTTATGTTTTCTCTCCTTCTCTTTGCTCATTCAAGCCTTCTAGATCTCATCCTGCTAAGATTTGGATTAGTGGTATCAAAGCCAGGTTGGCTTGTTGTGTGCCCAACATAGTTATTTTTCCTTATCACCATTTCCATTGTATTGCGACAACTCCACTCCTCCTTTATTTTTGGGCTCCTTTGGTGGGTTTTTGATACAACTCAGGTTTGGTCTACTTTGTGCGACTAGTTTGATCGAGGTGGATATTGGTGCCCACCCACCTATTCCACTTGGACCCCCAACATTTTTTCTTTCAATTTCCTTAATTGTAGAAAAATTTATTATTTTTTGCAATTTTTTGAGTCCTGAACTTCTAGAGTCATTTTGAGGCCCTAAATGACGCTTTTTGGGAAAACATGCAAAAGTAAAACTTATAATAGGAGTTTGCAGTAGAAAGTTATAGTCCTCGGATAGATATTTCTAATGAGGTATCGTATGCATCAAACAAAGTTCGTATGCCAATGTTATGACCCCAGGGAGTTGATGTACCAATTTACCCCAACGTGGCCCACAGAATTTTGGCACTTCATCTCCTAGGGTTAGGTTGTTGGATGTTTAGGGTTTTCCATTATTTATTAATAATAAATAGGCCTTCGAGCCTCATTATAAGACAGTTCAAAAGGCATGTAGCCTCCACATTTCTTCTCATAGATAAGCTTCCATCACCCGAACTAGTTTATTTCCATTATGCATGCAATAATTTTTAGTACTTTGTTATTAATGAATTAAAGTTTTTTTTTCGTTGTAGCTCAATGTTTCTATTCATTTCCGTATTTCATTTCGTTCCTACATAAATCTAGATCAGTGGTATCAGAGCGGTATGCTCTCTCTCTATTTTTCTGTTGATGTGCCTAATAAGGTCAGGGTATAAGGAGTTGGGATTGAATTGGTTGAACCCTTGCAAGACCGTCCCCGCCAACATCGACAACTACGCATGGGGGAAGAAAAGAAACATGAGGGAGTAGGAGATCCTATTAAATTGTTTCTTGAAGAATCCCTCGAGCGGTAAAGGAACGAGATGATGGATATCTTTTCCCAGATCCTTCGGTGGATGCCAACAAGCGATGCATATTCATCCAGCAGTCACTTGGGAGGTGTTACCCCCTTCAAGGTACAAGTTAACTTTGACATATCTATATTTGAAGGTCAAATAGATGTAAATGTCGTAGATAAATCGTTAAATCTGTTAGAAGGATATTTTTTGGTGCATGAATTTTCCAATAGGGAAAAATTACTTTCTTTCTCCTCAAAGTTGCCCCCCACGTCAAGGACTGGTGGGAAACCTATAGTGAGCAGAATGATGAGAGGGAACCCTCAATATTTTCATCCGCACCCACATAGAATTCCTTCCAAAATGTTGTCAAGGAACAGTATTACCCTATCGAGAGCTATGAAGATAAGTACATAAAATGGACAACACTGCGGCAAGGAAGGGACCAAGATGTGTTAGAATTCACAAATATTTTTCATACCATTTGCATGAAGTTGGGTATCAAGTATTTTGAGCGGCATCTAGTACTCCAGTACCGTGACTGTCTACACAAATACATCTCCTCACTTGACACTGCATACTGATACATTGTCAAGATCGAGCAAAAATTCAAACAGACGAAGCGACTTTAGATTTGCGAATCTGAAGTAAGGAAAAGGCGCCCCCAAACTATAAATCCATGACGGGGTAACCCAGAACAACCCATAGAAGCCATAAACAAAGAATCGCACAACAAAGATAAAGAAGGACACAGGGAAGTGGTGTGAGTTCCACAAGATCCCCTCTCACAACATAAGTGAGTTTCGTGCCAAACAGTCAATAATGCCCGAGTTGAAGGCTTCAGAGTCAGATGCATGTTTTGACTCTGAGTCAGAACCTGATAAGGGGAATGAAAAAGGGTAGTAGTTTATTGATGTAGAACCCAGTGCCATAGTTTCCACCACCAAGGTCTAAAAGATTGAGCCTGAAGACCCAAAGGAAGGGCAACATCTCTTCCACACAGAGATGTGGGTGAAGGGGTCATCATTGTAGTTCATTTTCAAAATCAAGACCTAAATAGCTTCATCTCAACAGAATTCGTTAAGCGGCTAAGCCTTCCGACCACACCACACCCGTAATCATACACCATCGGGTGGCTCCACAAAGGAAAAGATCTTCGCGTCAACCAACAATTTCACCTTCCCTACAACATCAAACCATTCACGGATGAGGTATTGTGTGACGTTGCTCCTCTTGAAGTTTGTGATGTATTATTAGGCCAACCGTACTTGTGGAAGCATCATGTTGTGTATTAGTGTAAGCCTCGCACTATTATTATTACATTGGGGAACAAATTTTATAGGATACTGGAGGTATCCCCACCTACTGCCATCTCTTTGATCTTTGCTCTCTGCTAAGCGATGCAATAAGATCATCTCCCAAACTGAGATTTTTTTTTTCTTTCTTATTAACTCTCAAAATAAGGGGAAGATCGTGGCCACATCCATGGCCCCCAGAAAGGGTTCCTCCATGCAGAAGAAGTAGGTGGATAAGTTCATGGATTAATATAGGGACATCTTCTCCTCGCCCACAAGGTTACCCTTGCACTGCCAGGTCAAGCATTCGATCGATCTGACTCCCATAACATCTCTACCAAATGGGCTGATATACCGCTGCTCCATTCTGGAAAATGAAGAGATCACGCGGAAGATCTAGGAGTTGTTGGAAAAAGGGCACATTTGACCAAGTTCCTCACCTTGTGGGAGCCCGATTTTTCTTATATAGAGGAAGGATGGGACCTGTGTTGAAGAATCTAGGGTAGATTGAATTAATGAGATTCTTCTTATCATGATAACTATTTATGAGGCATTTAGTCTTTTAGATTATTAGCAAAACATTTTTCTTATTATCATTAGTGTGTGTGTTTCTTACTTCAACAAATAGCTATCAAAGAAAAGAGACAAGAGCACAAGATATGGCATTCTGTCGGGGATAAAAATTCTCCCTATTGGAGAGGAAAACATGCACAAAATTCTTCTTATAGAGATTCTTATTGATGAACACCAAGACCATGACCCTTGACTTCCTGAGCCACTCCAAGAACAAGACACCAATCCTCTTTACCACTGAGATCATCAACATCATTGTTGCTTCACTGAGGTCATATTTGAGGTCATCATAGCTACACCATCATCAAGATCATTACTATGCATTAACTGAGTTTTTCACTGTACACTTACTGAGATCATTATTGATATCATCATTGTATATTTGTTGAGATCATTTCTGCATTTTGTACTTATTTTTCATCGAGATCATGGATTCATCAATATGTGTTGTGAGATTTGATTTGCTCAATTACACCGAGACGTGTTCACTGAGATTTTGTTATGACTGTGTTGGGTTATGATGAGACAAAGCATGTCTCTATTTCTTCTTATCTGAAACTTTGATTGAGATGTTAAGTAGACTTTCTTTGTTTACATGAATGCTTGAAATGTATCTTTCTATCACAAGTTTGCCAAGATTATTACTGAGACAAAGACACTGAGATAGAGTATCTCTCCACCTTTGAGAATGCCAAGAACACTTGACTCTCCATCCACGAGTATGCCGAGAACACTTGTCACAATGATTGTGTTGAATATGAGATAGTCATTACATTGTCGAGATAGTGTTTGTGTAAAGGTTGTATTAGGATGTTCAGACAAAGATATTTCTTTCACAGAGGCATAGCATCGAGATCATAGTCTGTTATAACCATAAAAGATTATAGAATCTTTTTTATATCAAAGCACAAAAATGTTGTCTTCATGCGAGATACTTGTATCACTATATGATGCGAAGTTTTAGAATGATCCCAATTATATCCTCCTGTGATTACTCCAACTGCGTATATATAGGTGTTGGTCCATTATGCAATACGACGTGAACTTAGTGAACCGTTGCATCATTTTATTGAGCTGACATGTCATCTCTATATATTATGAAGCTGACTTGACTGTCTCTTCATTGTTGTGTTGGCAATCTTCTTCTTTGGAGGATGGTGCTTGTCTTGGAGGGCTACTTGACACTAGGTTGACTCATGTACATTACATAAATGCTCAAGAAGAGCTCTTTAAAACCATTTGGAATTTTTTACTTTCCTAGACCTATGGAATGAGCAAGAAACTCATTCATATAATTTACAAAAATAATATTTTTTTTCCTTGACAAGTACAAAGATCAAAATTACATTGACAAATACTGAACCTAGTTAAACTTGTCTTCAACAACATGGAGGCTTTGCATTGATTATCTGGCTCTAAACAAAATCATTATCAGGAACAATTATCCAATCCCACAGAGTAAAGACTTTCTAGACTAGCTCAAGGGGGCCAAGTATTTTAGTAGGATTGGTTTGAAGTTTGGCTATCACCAGGTACCAATAGAACCCACAAATGTATGGAAGACTGCCTTCTAATCCAAGGAAGGCCTTTTTGAATGGTTGGTCATGCATTTTGGGTTGAAAAATGTCCCCACAAAATTTATGAGGCTGATGGATAACATATTGTGGCCCTTCACCAACTCTTTCATGGTTGTTTATCTAGACAACATACTCATCTTCAGTAAGAGTTAGGAAGAACACTTGCAACACATTCGGCAGGTCCTTCAGACCTTGCGGCAGCACAAACTGTGTGCCAACTTAGAGAAATGTATCTTTGGCATGAGCCAAGTCCAATATATGGGTTACATCATAAATTTGCAAGGTGCGCACGTGGATCCATCTAAGATCCAAATCATTTTGGATTGGCTAGCCTCGACCACTCTAACAGAGCTTCACAATTTTTTGGGCTTTGCGATATTTTATTAGAGGTTCATGTTGGGATTCTCCCATATCACTTGGCATTTGAGTTAGCTTACCAAGCGCGAAGCGAAAGTAAAGTTTTCCTGGTTCGAGTCTCAATAGAAGGCATTCATTGAGCTTAAGCACCATCTCTTGTACTCACATTGCCAGACCTGCAACATCCATTTGAAATTGAGACAAACGCCTCTTACTATGCTATTGGTGTAGTCCTCATCTAGTAAGGGATTCTTGTGGCCTATCATAGTGAGACCCTTTCCAATACAATTCGTAAGTACCCCACCTATGATAAATAGATGTATTATATCGTTCAGGCTTGCCGGCAATGGAAACATTACATTATAGGGAAGGAGAAAGTCATCCACATAGATCATTGACCTCTTCTATTTATATAAACATAATGAAAGTTGGAGAATGATCACCATCAGAAGTGGTTTACATATCTGCAACAATTCCACTTGAACATTAAATACAAAAAGGGCAGCACCAATCATGTTGTAGATTACCTCAATTAGCACCCAATTGTAGCAATGAATACTATTCTCAACACTTGTGGCCATGAGACCTCTTGATGGCTACAACCGTACAAAAATGATCCAGAGTTTTCCACCACATACCAAATTATAGTGGATGGAAAGTAAGTTCCATATCTCCGCCTCCATGACACATTGTTATGCTACTTGGGCCACTTTTGTGTTCCTTCAAGCAAGCGTGCCAAGCTGATTTGGGATGTGAACTATGAACTACAGTCAGGTCGCATGATACTATGATGTGGAGAAAATTGTGGTCGTACTGCAGAAGTATTTGTATTAGCCAAAACTGTAACAATATGTTGGAAAATATATCAGATCTTGCAATGCCTATGACATTGCCAAGCCAACCATCAAGAAGCAAGGTATGTACACTCTTTTCCTACTCCAAACCAACCCTAGGAATCTATCTCCATGGACTGTCTGTCTGGCGTCCCTTCTACAAAGCATGGTTATGACTGTTTATTTATGGTCGTGGACAAATTCTCTAAGATGGCTATATTGGCGGCCTACAAGAGGAGTATCACAACAGAGGACATTTCCAAACTCTTCTTTGAATGATCTTGGGTACATTTTGGGATCATGCAGACCATTATATCAAATTGATATAGCAGGTTAGTGAGCACATTCTAGTCAACCCTCTAGACTCTATTGGACACCAAGTTGACTGCATTCCATCCCCAGATTGATGGCCATACAAAGGCCGTCAACAAGATGATAGTGCACATACTCTGCATGTAAAACTTCAAGTATCCACGAACCTCGGATGAGAGCCTTCCCTATGTGCAACATAACTATAAAAGAACTCTCCATAGCTCGCCTGGTTGCAATCCATTTCAATTGTGTATGGGATTTCAACCATTGTGTCTGATTGATGTTGTCATGCCTGATGCGACTACATAAACAAAATCCACACATGTACAATCTGAGGATGATAAAGAAACCAGGTTTATTGATCACATCTAGCACATCCGCTAGCAGGTTCACAACATCTCGGAGAAGTCTAATGCCAAGTACAAGAAGTGATATGATCAGCATCGAGTGCCACATAAGTTTCAGGTGAGCGACAAAGTTTGGTTGCATTTGCAGAAAGAACGCCTTGTCAGATCCCATCGAAAGATTTGACCACTCTGATATGAACCTTACACCATCACTAAGGTTATGAGTGATAACACTTTCAAGCTCATCATTCCCCATTCCTTGGCCTGCATCCAATGTTCAAAGTGGACCACCTTCAGCCATACTTATCACCATTACTAGACAAAACAAACATTGCAGAATAACTAACACAAATAGAACTAAACCCAGACTGCATGGAACATGCCACAACTGATCGGATCATGGGCATGCAAATAAAGAACACTTGTCAATAGAAGATCCAACTATATCGGGTTGTCAAAGCTGACCAACTCCTACACCAAGGAAAGTGGTTCACCAAGGACCAAGTTCAACAGAAGTTTCCCCATCTCATGGAGGCACTCAACGCAATGAGCACCATCACTTCCTAAGGGGGAAGGAATGATCTAAGTGAATATTGGTGACCACTCACCTATTCCACTTGGATCCCCACCATTGTTTCTTTCTGTTTCCTTAATTCTAGCACAATTTATTCTTTTTAGCAGCTTTTTGGGTCATAAACGTCCAGAGCCATTTTGAGGCCCTAAATGACATTTTCTTGGAAAACAGGGAAACTAGTTGTGTATTACAAGGGTTTGTAGTTGAAATTTGTATTCCTTAGATAAATATTTCCAATGAGGTATCGTACGTGTCAAACAAAGATCGTATGTGAGAGTTACGACCCTGGGAAATTGATGTACCAATTCACCCTAATGGGGCCCACAGACTTTGAGCCTCATTGTAACATAGTTCAAAAGGCATGTAGCCACCACATCTCTTCTTGGAAATAAGCTACCATTGCCTAAACTAGTTTATTTCCATTATGCATGTAACAATTTTCAATACTTTGTTATTAATGAATTAAAGTTATGTTTTCACTATAGGTCTGTGTTTATGTTTATGCCTGTATTTCATTTCGTTCCTGCATAAATCCGGATCATAGTTTCCCTTCTTCCACTTTTGAGATGGCTCTCAAGATGACGTGTGTCCATCTACAAGGCCTCATCGCTCTCTTCCTTCCAGTATTGCCTCTTTTATGCATCAATGATGTTGATGAAGAGCATTTCCAAGCTTGATCAAATTCATCCTTTGACACCATGCAAACGATTCCTATCCTCAATATTTTAAAATATGGAAGTCGACAAGTAATGACAAAATAGAAAATTCTAAAGCCCACAAAATCCATCATATCCCACTCATGTGTTGATTACAAGTTTCAGCTAGACCACACGAGAATAATTTTTGGTTGTTGCTACAAAGCTGCTTAGATTGAACAAGACTATGATTTTCATGTTGGCTCTATCCTTCATTCCTAGCAATACCCAGTTACCTTCATAATCCCACATAACTCATATTGCTCCTCTCCACTTCCTTTGAGCATTCATTAATGCCTTCTAGAAAATCCCATCATAAAATTAGCACTGTAGTTTCGACATTTACCTCGTCATTCAAGGAGTCCCCATCAATAGATGTAGGGTCATCCCTTTGGTGGCCTCGTAGCCTGTGGCTAAATATGTACCACTCACTATCATGAATTTTATGTGGAAAGTGAGGTCCAACAATTTCGAAAGGTTGTTGGATGCATCAATGGATGCACCTCCATAGAGCCAATTCCTATCCAAAATTCGTAGTTAGAGTCACATTGGTAGACTCTATAACTTCTCCAGTGATTACATATTGTGATAACAGTACAAGGATTCGTGGAATGGGGTCAGGATTAGCTGGACCTTGGAGGATTTAGATGCATTGGCAGGTGTTGAATTTTTGTAGCTATGGTCAATATTCATAACTTATATTTTAGTCCTTGTAATGTATGAAGAATTTATAGGAAATGTTCTTCATTTCATTTTGATTATTTTCCCCTTGAAACAATCTATGTAAGACATCTTCTTCATGTCGTATTTTGTATCTCCCTCCTCCCACATCTACCCAAGTAATCAACCAACCAAGATAAACATGTGATGAGAGGCTACTATGTTGGGATTCAACCTCCTAGATGACCCTAAGGAAGTGGAATTGATAAAAACACACCATACAGACCTTCCACATTAGTAATAGGACCACCAAGAACCATCCCAACCTCTCTGGTAACTAGCCCTTGGGTCCCACTGATTTTTTAGACCAATTAACTCCCAAATCCTCTTGTGATATGGGCATGCATGCATCCAGAAGGCTTTGGACACTCCCATAAGTTATAACATGATATGCTAGTGTCTAGGGACTTTTCTACTCAATGTTGTGCTATTGTTCTGGGGATTTGAGCCACCTTTTCAAGCCCAAATCCCAGGTCACCACCCATAATTAAATGACCCCTTCAGAACATAAAGATAACAAGGGAATGATGATACAAATGCAATTACTTAAACAAGGGTTTGACTAGACCCCTACTAACCATGACAGGAATTTTTCCAAACATATCACAAATATGTAATCTACAAGAGTAAACAACAGATCTGAGCATATGGGTCTCTTAATTATCTGAGAATCGCTAACAATCATTGATCCCTTATATCATTAGCTACATTATCATCTATTACGTCATAGATACATTTTTCATTCATTTAAAAATAAAAACTTGAGGAGAGCCATACATCATCACTGCCATAAAAATATATTATAACCAACATAATAACAACAGAAATATCATAGATACATTAGCCTTAGAATCCACATATAAACTCGTACATTTATGCGTAAGATACCAAGGAAAGAACCTCTTATTTGTAACCACCCTCCTCCCACATCTACCCAAGTAGTTGGTAAACCAGGATAAACATGCGACGAGAGAGGCCACTATGAAGGGATTCAACCTCCTTGGCGACCTTAAGCAAATGGAGTCAACAGAACACATCAACCATACCTTCTGCATCAGCAACACCACCCCTAGGAGACATCTCAGCCACTCAAGCATTCTACCCCTAGCACCCACTGATATTTTAGACCTCTTAACCTTTCGATTCTCTTATTCTATGGGAATGCCAGTGTCCAAGGACCTCTGTATGTTCTCACAGGTTTGCAAACCAGTGCCTAGGGACTTCTCCCAGTAGATTCGTGCCAGCGTTCACGGAATTTAAGGCACTTTTCTAGCCCAAAATTTTGGCCTCTACCCAAAACTTCTTGTAACTTTCATAATGCATCAAAGACATGATGAAAAGACTTATAAACCAAAAATCAACCATAAGACTAGGCGTAGCCATCTCCAACCAGGATCGACATTCTGTTAAACACTTGGCATCATTGCAATCTACAGGTCTAGAATACAAGATAGAGCATGAATGACAGAAAATGCTTATGAAACATGACAAGAAGGATCACCACCTTCTCCCTTGAAATGATATAACATGAATTAGGTCTTATATACATCATTTTAACAATTACAAGTAAATACATGAAATAACCATGACATGAACCAGTCAATTGACCATGCTTATAACCAGCATAAAACCATGTAAATAACAGATATATAACAACCATTAAATCCACATATAAACAAGTGCAAAAGAAAGAGAACTTAGCTTTCATTAATCATAGGAAAATCTGACCAAGTTTGGGACTTCCACATACCACCCAACCATAGACATGGCTGAACCAAATATTTCATTCAACCAGTCATCCGTGTTGTGGCTAAATCTTGCACCTGCAAGACAAGTGCAGTAGGAGGTGTTGAGGCAAATTAATTACCTATCATGTAATTGGCAACCCGGAGGTTTCGTAAAACTTGAGAAGTGTGCATGCACTATATATGCTAGAAATTAACTTTCAATTTAGATCAACCTAACTACGAAACCAAATAATGACAAGCCAAATTCTCCTATTCTAATTCAACAATCAACCCAACAGAAATTATAGTACAATCATATTGTAGCGCGCAGAATTGAAATTACATGAAATGAAATCCACTCTAAGGGATCATGTGTGGATTATTAAATCAGGATCCTATGAAATGAATAATCAAAACCACATGACATGAAATGAGAGAAAAAACAATCATTCTTAACCTTTGACATAGGAAAAGATATGAAAGCAAATAAAAACAATTTCTTGTAACTTCTAGATAGGAAAGAAAATAAAAACAATTACTCTTAACCTCTCACATAGGAAAATATATGAAAGAAATAAAAAAAAAATCACTCTTAACCTCTCACACAGGAAAATATATGAAATAAATAAATCTTAATCTATTAAAGAAATAAATCTAAAAACAATAACTCTCACACATTGTAGGTGGCTAATCCAAAAGTATGAGAGATGGCAAGTTGAGAGGCCCCCAGTGCAAGAATTACCAATCAAGGTGAACATCACTCATGAGCATGGTGCTAAATCTAAATTCCATTCATAAGTAATCTTAAATTTCCACCTGAGCATATCCAACTTTACACATGCCTTTGAAAGGATAAGGCTCTCCTATTTATACAAAAACATAAGAAGCTACCTCATTAATGGAGGTCCATTATTCTCTTCCTAGATCCCTAGAAAATGTCATGGAGTTACAACTCAAATAGGTAATGATGAGACACATATCCTCTTTGACCTTTATTCAAATCTTCTTCCATATCTTGAAGGGAATTCGAATTTGAGCATTGGAGGCCACATAAGGGTGCCTTGGAAACTTCCAAATGACCTACACATGCCATGAAACTCAAGCCACTTTGAAGTATTAGAAAATATATGTCTTTTTTATAAGTTTTAACCATTTAATTCACTTATAATACTAGAATCATTAAATTTTGTAAAACACAAATGAAACGCATATAATTATGAAAATGGAGGCTAATGAAAGGTTATATGGTCATGAATTTGCGACATGTCAGTGAAATGGTAGCGATAAAGGTGAAAGTGGATGATATTTTGAATACATTTTGGAGACTCTACAGGAGGTAAGGAAATCTCCCTAGAGACAGCTTCTCGATTGATTGTAGACTAGTGCCTAGGACATCTTAAATAGAGGAGTGCTTGTAAGTTTATATATGAGGGGATTACAACACTCCAATTGTCACGTGATGAAAGATAATGAGGGGGCTTGGTTCATTCTTCCAAAGGTATGAGTTATGGATTTCAGGTACTCCCTCATGCATACAGTTCCCAGTAGTATCACATAGAACAACAGAGGCCGATTACTTCAAAGTGGATTACAGATTAATAAGCTTTGTTGAGTAAATGAAAGGGGATTAGGAGAGATCATAACTCATCATATAGAGCCCAAAAAATTCACAATTCTATGTTGAAAACATAGAGCCACAAGCAATGGAATATTCTATACTTGTTTGATTTACAAACAGAAATAATGGACTGAAGAGAGGATGGGTGCTATGATTCTTATAGAGAAGTTTAAAGACATACTTCAACCCTTCATATATGCATTATGCATTGATAAATCAACACACATGGATCTATAAGGAAGCATGAAATAATTTCTAGAAGCTATTGTAGCACACATGCAAAGAAGAATATGAACATAATGGAATTAAAAGAAGGAAAAACATATTTTAATGCTAAGAAGGAGGAATCACCAACATTTTGTGATAGTCTGAAGATCTGCCTATGTAAAGCTATACAATCTAAGATAATAGTCATTCACTTATAGAATTATGAGCCAAAATATGGTATCACATAGTTAATCCCTCTCGAGTGAGAAATTTTGGAACCTAAATTATAGATTTCATCCCATTATTTATAAGAAGAGGGGGGAGAGCTTTGAGTTACATTCAAAATATCTGATCCTGAGCCCTAGCGATCATGCTATACTAGCTTTCTCGGTCAATGTTAGGCTCGGTTTCCCCAAAAATATTACAATAGGGATCCAATCCGTTTCTTGGAAATAAACATAAATAAAAGCACAGAGAAAGAAGATGGAGAGATGAAGGAGGAGGTGCCCCCTTGTTGTTCCAATGGAGGACCTTGATCAAGACATGTCCCTGTTGTGATGCGTTCCACTTGCTGCTTTGTCGATTTCTATCAATTCTACCTTAACTACTTGAGTGATCTATTCGGTGGAATAGGGAACGGAGTCGGAAAGGTGTGTGCCGAAGAGATTCTTTTCTGTGTAGAGGGAGTGGAGCACCATGGCATGCCATTAATTCCTCCTGAGTCCCCTCCATACTGTTCTGCAGCTGCGCCATGCTCCATTAACTATTATAGCTATCGGCCCATCTGCCCACTTAAATCGATGTAGGACACCATTAGAGCACCATGGCCGCGGGTCTTTAAACAATAAAAACAAACAAAATAGGTGGGTGTTTTTAATTTCCCCTTTAGTCCCCTTAGCCCCCTTATTATAGCCCCTTTTGTGGTTCTCCACATATGACTGGGGGCTGGGACCAAGGGCTTAGTATTTTGAGCACCAAGGAATTGAGCAGCCATGTGGGGGGGGATTTTCCTTTATAATTCGAATTTTCCTCTATTTGCCTCTTACACCGCATCACCCAATCTCTAGGACGCAAAAAATATATGAAATGTGGCTAATAAAATACCACATCTAGGGCCTTTTCCTTTGTTATCTCAAATCTCGCATATCGGCGCTTCAACTTTAGTTTTCCCTACTTTATTCTTTTTTCCTTGGCGTGGGTTGACAGTCCGGACATGAGGTCATTATAGACCCTGCCATAGTCATTTATTACATTTAGGGGAGAAGTCGCGCATATCACAATCGCACCACACCATTGTCTTAAACCTTTACCACTTAACTGTTGTGATCACCGATCTGCGGGGTGACATCATTACTGCCACGTCTCACCCTATCAGTGGTGATACGTGGCACCCGGAAATAGTCCCATGTCACGCTCGAAAACACTGAACCCTAGTGACATGTGTCCTCTGCCACGTCATCAAGTGTACTTCCATGTCACTGTTGATGTCAACTACCCTGTCAGCTCTGAAGACCAATTTCATGCCGTCACGTGGCCCCTGGAGGAGAGAGAAAAAGGCTTGTCTGACCTTGTTTTGCAAGACATTCCTTTGTTAATGAATTTTAGTGTTTCCTAGCGATGCAACACTTTATCGCAAATCGGCCCCCACATGGCCTTTGCAGTTCAGAACACCTCCAATCCACTGATTACTAAACGCTAATATCGCCCTACTACCATGTGGAGGAGAGACAAGGGGGGCGGCTCGCTCTTGCTTTGCTTTGCTTTCCTTTGTATTTGGTTTCCTTGGCCCCCTAAAGATGCACTACTTTATCACATGGTCGGTAGTCTTATAGATCTTTAAGTTAAAATCCCTCCGATATGCCAATCGCCAATATCGCGGGACTACGATATCGGCCTTCGGTGCTGAGAACCCCTGATAATCCTTAAGTATGAGCCCTGGGACTCCAACGATGGTCGATTATGATATATACTCTGTCCAGACCTGCTGATTTTCGATATGTGATATCGGCGATTGGCAGATATCTGTTCCTTTCTCCATGAGTGCTCCTTACCCGTCTAAATATGCGATATGCAATGACCCTCCTAGGTCTCGATTGCTATTTTTTCCTCATACTTTGACATTTTTTAATTTTCTGAGCTTTCCAAGGTAATCTTAAAAATGGTTTAACTTTTGCTTCAGGAGTCCATTTTTGGACTTCCATATATTGTTGGAAAGCTCTTTCTGAGCACTACACAATGGAGAGGGTCTGATTTGTCTCTAATAGCTTCTATGGCCTAAAAAATGGCTTTAAATTCACTGTTGTTTGGCACTTGAGGCAACTGATAACTTATGAAGCACTGAGTGACGACATTGACTCCTACTAGGGATAGTACCTTCCTGGAAAGGTGTTGAGAGCCTATAGACCAGTGTCCTTGACCATTGGGCATGGAGTTAGTAATAAATGAATCTTTGAAATCAACAAAATCTCCATGGGACTTTCCTCCTCAATCTAAAATGCAAAAATAAAAAACTCTAACTGGAAAGTAAATGCTTAGCTTGTGAACTTATTTATATACAATTCTACTTATGCACAAAACTTAATTCAACTAAGTGTGTTCAACTCTCCAATGGAGCCATGCCAACATTAGCGTACTGGACCATATGCCTTCACACTACTGAAAAAAATACTAAAACAAGCAGGTATAATAAAAAATCCTCAAATACAGGACTTGATACAAGCTGTTGAAAGAACCTCTATGGTTGGCTTAAGAATAGGCTCATGTACTCAGCCACAGGGTCATGGAATAGACAATGAATGTTTGCAGTGGCCCCTTCTTCACGTATGATCGCTGACCAATATCCCCTTGGCAAGGGAAGTCACAAACACTACTTGGCTCTTCAGCTTTGGCCTTTTGAAGAAAATCCTGCTACTGGGAGATTTTTCTCCACTTGCTGGCAAACAACTCCTTCTGGACTTGCGTGACCATATCTTCCTCTTCTGAATAATTTGAATCACAAATTGGAGGAGGGTCTTGGTCTTGTTCTCCATGTGAAGGGTGTGCGTTGTAAATAGGAGCCTCTTTGCTGACCTCCTGATCAACTTCCTCTTCCTACGAAGCTTCCCCTGACTTGAAGCACTGTGGATCTATATCACTTGACTCTCCGGCTAAGTCGTATTCATCATAGGAAGGAGAAACATCTAGATCGGTCGAATCAGACCCCTGAGGGTTTGTTGGACAACTCACTGGTATTTCTTTCTTCACTTTCTAGCTCAGTGGGTGATGCTTCTTGATGCAAGTAGATGTTTTCTTGGAGTGTAGCTTTGCAAACATATTCAGCAAGGTCTTCAACCTTGGGAATGTCTTCATCATTAAAAGGTGTGCAAAACTCTTCAAATAAAGCATTTGATGGATAAAATATTTTGAAATATTGATAGAATGCCATATGTAAATTTATTAGGGAAGATATACTTCCACGAGGTATCGTTTTGTACTAGACTCTAGCATCATCCTCTAAACACAATTTGAACAAATTCATTTGTACATATTCAAGAAGAATATCTTGTTTCTCCATGCATTCATGAAATTCTTTGAAGTGCTAGTAAGTACTTCTCTCTAAGTTCCCACTGAATTTAGGCAAATAGGTATTCCACCCATGAAACGTGGGGACATGATTGGGATAACCAACAATAGAAGAGAAATCCAATGGGGAAAATTGGTTAGACATAAATGCAAGAAGGGCCATCTCGAAAACCTCCCTATATGAGTGATTTAGGTTTCAAAAGTAGGGAAAGCTTTGGCTTCTGTAGCATCAGAGTGATTATTGGGCTGCTTAAAAGACAGGATGATCAAAATAGAGATATGGACAGTGGAGTCACCAGGATGTTCACCATAAAATTGACAGTCGAGTCGCCAAGGTGAGAGATATTCAACCCACACTTCCTATGCTCACCTAATAGAGGAAATGAATTTTCTTGTTGTACCCAAGGAAAAATATTCTAGCAGTTCCCCGACAACGACGCCAGAAAGATGTGGTGGCTAAATCTTGCACCTGCAGCACACGTGCAATAGGAGGAAAGAAAAGCTCGCTAGAGATAGCCTCTGGGTTGATTGTAGACCACTGCCTAGGACATCCTAAAGAGAGGAGTGCTTGTGAGGTTATATGTGAGGGGTTTTCAGCACTCCAATTGTGATGTAACGAAAGATAATGAGGGGGCTTGGTTCATTCCTCCAAAGGTATGAGTTATGGATTTCAGGTACTCCCTCACACACATAGTTCCCAGTAGTATCACATAGAACAACGAAGGCCGATTGCTTTAAAGGGGATTACAACTTAATATGCTTTATTGAGTAAATGAAAGAGGATTAGGAGAAAGAATAACTCATCATATAGATCCCAAAACATCTAGAATTCTATGTTTAAAACATAGATCCTCAAGCAATGAGAAATTCTACACTTGTTTGAGTTACAAGCAGAAATAATGGATTGAAGAGAGGATGGGTGCTATGATTATTATAGAGAAGTTTAAAGGTATACTTCAACCTTTCATATAGGCATTATGCATTAATAAATCAACACACATGGATCTATAAAGAAGCATGAAATAATTTCTAGCAGCTATTGTAGCACACATGCAGAGAAGAATATGAACATAATGGAGTTAACAGAAGGAAAAACATATTGTAATGCTAAGAAGGAGGAATCACCACCATTTTTGTGATAGTCTAAATATACGCCTTTGTAAAGTTATACAATCTAAGATAATAGTCATTCACGTACAGAGTTATGAGCCAAAATATGGTATCACAATGTTCAACCCTCTTGGGTGAGAAAATCTGGAACCTCAGTAATATATTTCATCCCCCTATTTATAATAATAGGGGTGAGAGCTTTGAGTTACAAATAAAATATCTAAGCACGAGCCCCAGTTTTCATGCTAGAATAGCTCTCTCGCTCAGTGTTAGGCTCCGTTTCCCCAAAAATATTACAATTGGGATCCAATCCCTATCTTGGAAATAAACAAAAATAAAAGCACTGAGAAAGAAGATAGAGAGATGGAGGAGGTCCCCTTGTTGTTCCAGTGGAGGCCCCTGATCAAGCCACGTCCCTAATGTGATACGTTCCACTTGTTGCTTGGTCGGTTTCTGTCAATTTTGCCTTAACTTCCTGAGTGATCTGTTCGGTGGAATAGGGAACGAAATGGGAAAGGTGTGTGCCCAAGTGATCCTTTTCTGTGTAGAGGGAGTGGAGCACCATGTCAGGCCATTAAGTCCTCCTGAGTCCCCCCCCATACTATTCTATAGCTACGCCATGCTCCATTAACTATTACAGCTGCCAACCCATCCGCCCATTTAAATCACTGCAAGACACCATTGGAGCACCACGACCATGGGTCTTTAAACACTAAAAAATGAAAAATGGTTGGGTGCTTTTAATTTCCCCCTTAGACCCCTTAGCCCCCTTATTACAACCCCTTTTGTGGTTCTCTGCATATGACTCGAGGCTAGGACCAAGGGCTTAGTCTTTTGAGCGCGAAGGCTTTGAGCAACCGTGTGGGGGGGAATTTTCCTTTATAATTTGAATTTTCCTCTGTTTGCGTCTTACACCACATCAAATGATCTCCCAGACGTGAAAACTTTATGAAATGTGGCTTATGAAATATTGCATTCGAGGCCTTTTCCTTTGTTAGCGAAAATGTCGCATATCGACGCTTCAACTCTGGTTTGCCTTGATTTATGCTTCTTTCCTTGGCACAAGCTGATAGTCCGGGCACGAGGTCCTTATAGACCCTTCCCTATTTATTTATTGTATCTAGAGGAGGAGTCTCACATATCGCAATCGCACCACACTGTTGTCTTAAACCTTTACCCCTTAACAATTGTGATTGCCAATCTACGGGGTGATGTCATTATTTCCACGTGTCACCTTGTGAGTGGTGACATGTGGCACCCGGGATGGTCCCATGTCACCCCTAATAACACTGAAACCGGGTGACATGTGTCCTCTGCCACGTCATCAACCATACTTCCATGTCACTACTGACGTAAGCTATGCTGTCAGCTCTGAAGACCAATCTCATGCCGCCACATGGCACCTTGGAGGAGAGAGAAAAAGGCCTTCCCTGTCCTGTTTTGCAAGCCATTCCTTTGTTAACGAATTTCGGCCTTCCTTAGCGACACAACACTTTATCGCAAATCGGCCCTCGTACGACCTTTGGAGTTCAGAACACTGTTAATACACTGATCGTCGAACGCTGATATCGTCATTCTTCCATGTGGATGAGATAAAAGGGGAGTGTCCCACTCCTACTTTGCTCCACTTTCCTTTGTATTTGGTTTCCTCAACCCCCCGACGATGCACTACTTTATTGCATGGTCGGCAGTCTTATAGGTCTTTAAGTTAAATCTCACCGATACGCCAATCATCGATATCGTAGCACTGTAGGACTGTGATATCATACTTTGACGTCGAGAACCCCCAATAGTTCTTAAGTGTGAGCCCTCGGACTTCGTTGATGAATGATTGCGATATGTACTCTGCCCGGACCCGCTGATTGCCTATATGTGATATCGACGATCGGTGGATCATTGTTCGTCACTTCATCAGTGCTCCTTACCCACCTAAATGCTGATATGCGATATGCAATGAGCCTCCCGGGTTGTGATTGCGATTTTTTCCTCATACTTAGCCATTTTTTGATTTTTTGAGCTTTCCAAGGTAATCTTAAAAATTCTTTAAGTTCTTCTCCAGGAGTCTAGTTTTGGACTTCCATATACTGTTGGAAATATATTTCTGAGCACTATGCAATGGGGAGGGTCTAATTTGGCTCTGATAGCTTATGTGGCCTGAAGAATAACTTTAACTTCACTATTGTTTGGCACTTGAGGCAACTGATAAATTTTGAAGCCGTGAGTGACAACAACCCCCATGCCATATTCCAAGCATGAATGTGGGATCTCATGGATAGGCCAATCCAAAAAACAACCAAAGGAATCCATAGGTTAAACGACCTCCACCCTCACCAAATTGTGATCACACCAAAACCGGTGCTCTGATCACAAAATTGAGCCGAGCTTGGAATGCCATCCAGAATCCATCACTATCCTTGAGGAATTTTTTGTCTCCTTGTCTCTTAGGCTTTACCGTAATCCAATCCTGGATTACTAGGCCCTACACTGAGACCAATATCTCAGGATTTACCACAATCCAAACCTGAATCAGTAGGCCTTAAACCAAGACTCCTCCCTTATGATTTACCGTGTATCCCGCCAAAACTGATCAAGGGATTCCTAGGCCTTTGGGGATGAACCTTGAGATCACCTCCGCCCTGAATTCCAAAATCCATCCAGAAAATCCGAACCTCAAAACCAAGATAAAAATCCCAACACACTATGGTATATACTGGAAATAATAGTAAGAGAGGGGGTGAATCAGTATTAGTCAAATCAATAATCTTTTTCCTTTCATACTCAATTTTATATACGCTACTTTAATGAAGGTAACTCACGTGTACACGCAACTGTATTTAAGGAAACCAACGTATATCCAACAAACTTATGATTTGGTTAATTCATCATATGTTGAACTTTAATCAGTGCATCAGTACTTCATTAACCATATAAACAGTAACCATGTGTAGTAATATCAGAAAAAACCATCACACATAAGAAACACACATGAACACCATGTTTTAAGGTGGAAACCCAATGCAGGACAAAAACCACCTGCTGCTGTCTTCTTTTAAGATAAGAAAAACCTGTTTACAATCTTGTATTGGTGTAGACTCGCACCAATACATAGGCACCCACCTGCAGAAGGCTACAACCTTCTCTCATTCTCCATCTTCTACTAGAAGGGAGCTACAACCCCCTAGCTCTTGTACTAGCTGATCCGTTTACTAGTAGATAGGCGCCAGCCTAGTGAAGGCTCCAATCTTCACCCATTTTCCAGCCATTACTAGAAGGGAGCTCCAACTCCTGGCTCTTGTACTAGCCCATTTGTTTACCAGTACATAGTCGCCGAACTACAGAACGCTACGACCTTCTCTCTTCCTCCAGGGACCACGTTTCATAAATTTTCAGACTAGATACTCTTGGAACACAACACTATAATCTGAAGGCCACATTTCATCCAATTTTCATACTGGACCCATCAACAACATTGAAGATCAAAATCAATCACCACTGCAATACAACCTTCAAATACATCTGCATTAACCAATCATTGAAACTCAATCATCAATATCTGAATCACCCACAACTGAATCATTGAAGGCCCATCATCACTGAAGCAAATCACAATCAACCAATCTGAACATTCAGAATACTGTCATCACAACACAGTCACTAGAACATAAAGTAGAACCCAAAACTCTGCAACAACCACTAGAACCAACTGCAAATTCAAATATCATATTTTAGAATGTATACGCTACTATGATGAGCCAAACTAGCACGTATATGTGCTTTTACCAAAACAAACCAGTGTATAGATCTGCAAATACTAACTTAAAAAACTTCACAGCTATTTTAGAATTCAGACATACCCAGATCATAACATTTGAAGAATAATACATGTGTCAGTATTCAGATCTAGACTATCCATGATCAAACCACATAATGATAATACATTTAAGGTCTTATGATCCCGATCCATCATCCATCATCAACCACATAGGTGCATCCTTAGTTGAGATCAAGCAAATCATTAGAAACCCATAACTTACATACTTAATCTCACACTTCATCAGATATTCAATACTTGCACACCTGGCCTAATTATCTTCTCCTCCTTATATACTCTTAGGCCTTTCTCAATACCTTGGACCAAAACTATTTAGGACCAATACCTTGGACCAAATACCTAGGGTCAATACCTTGGACCAATACCTTGGATCAAAATACCTTGGACCAAATATCTTGGACCAAAAACTTGGTTTCCCAACATGTATGTGCTTTTCCTCCTATGAAAGTGTGCATATACATTATACACTCCGTTTGTTTTGTTAACACGTGTGTATACGCTTCTTGGACAAAGTGAACCTGCGTATACCTCTCTTTCTTCATTATTTGGAGTTTGATCTATAACCCTTTTCTGTTGTATTATGAACTGTCATCTGAGTGAGTTGCCATCAAAGACAACACCTGTATCATAATGCCAACAATCTCCCCCTTTGGACTTGATGGAAACAACAACAACAAGAAACTCTCCCCCTTTGGAATCAAGGGAAAAAGGTAGACCAAGATATCCTTCCCCTTTGATATACATTATGTTGTCCATGCTCCCCCTGAGTACATGATGAATTATCTGATTGAGCTCCTACTGAGATGCATTGAAACTGTCCATGTTCCCCCTGAGCACATGCATAGTTTGCAAAAATATTCTCTAAAAGAATAACATGACTCTGTAACTCATCTGTGTGAGTATGACCTTCCTATCACCAATGAATCATACATACATTCATCTCCCAACCAAGTGGGGATATACCAAATTTGACTCATCCACCCAACCAAGTGGGGATATACCAATTGTTTATACATGACTGAAATAAAAAATATTACATCATCCTTCCCATGGATAGTGGGTTTACAAATTAGGTCTTTTCATGAACTTTACATCAAATGATGACATTTATAACAAGGACCAACAATCTAAACAAGACCATGATAGTCATCAACAACTATCATACACCATCTATGATCTGCACCATCAATATCTGTCAGCAGCATCAAGATCAACATCATGTATATGTCCATCATCAAAAGAGTCACCTGAATCAAAACAACTATGTGGATCTGTACCAAGATCTTCTAAGATAATGCCAACAGTGCATTATTAGAAGTATATGCTCTCCCTGAACTTGTGCCAGACATTCACTATCAGATCTGATCATTGCAAGAATCATCAAGGCATCATCATCTACCAGTTATTCATCAAAATTATCAACATCTTATGAGGGCCAAGAGAACTTCTACATATTATTAGCAGACTGTAATCATCATCAATAAGAATAGAACAAATATTTGATAATTGACTAAACCATATCAAACCCCTTTTTCCTGAGTCTGTCCCACTGCTTTTTCCTAAAAAACCCCATATACGTGATTGTGCAACTTCAAACTCGCGTATATATGCAACTTGTCTTGATGCTAACTGCGTATGAGAACTGAAATTATGAAGTTTCACACTTTCAGCTCCCTCTGAATCTATTATGTCTGTATACTCTACTATGCCACATCTTTTTGACTGTACTTCCTTTTTCTTCCATATCTTCGAGTGTGATGATATTTTCTCCCTTTGGTATGGTGGCCAAAATTTGATCATGCATTCATTTTATATATGTCCAAACTTGTCACATGCATAACATCTTACATGTTTCATGTTCCTTCTATAGCAGTCAATGGCTTTGTGACCAAACATATTGCAAGAAAAACAATATTCCTTAAAGTACCTGGAAGTTGATGATCTTTCGTTGTGATGGTCTTGAACCATTCTACTTCCGCATCTCGCTGCAACATGTACATAAATATGACATTTAAAACATTCAACATTATTCATTTGAGGAAATAACCGACTATCACTTCCATAGTTAGGATTAAAATATTTTCTTTGAAGAATTTATTTCCTTGGTTGTTGATGGGGTTGACCTCTCATCTCCTTGTTGAGCATTTCATATTTTTCATTAGAGTTCCTTGCCTCACCTTGTGAGCTAGATTCACCTTCAACAGATTTATGAAAACCAAGACCATATTTGATGGTAGGAGACCTTTGACTACTAAGAATATTACCCAAAATCTTAGTATTGTCTTGAAATCATAACAGCTTATCCTTTTCTTCTAATTTACCTTTTAAGATATTTACCTCAACCTGATATTTCTCTTCCTTTTCCAGATATTGCTTCTTCAAGATTTCTTTAGCCTTTCTTCCTTCTTCCACTTGTTGCCTTAATGTGAGAATCTCATTTTCTTGTTCTTCATCTGCTTGAGGTAGTTCTTCATTCTGCTTATTTTCTAGATCTTCTTTTAGAGAGAGGATCTTAGCTTCAAGACTTACATTGTAATTGGATCTATCTTTAAGTCTCTTGATTGTTATACTGTAATCATTTATTTCATTTCTTAATGATGTCACTTCATCATGCTGCTTTTGACATTGATCTTCCTTTTACTTGTACTGCTTCCTTACTTTGTTTCCTTCCTCTAGCTGAGCTTTTAATCTAGCAACTTCTTCCTTGAAGGCACACTCCCTTTTTTAAATAGATCTTGTTGATCTCTGATTTTATCTGCTATTCTTTTAACTTCTATCTCTATGTTTCTTTCATGATCACTTCCAATATCTCCAATATTGCATGAACAAAGAAAAGTATCACTAGAAGACCAAAAATTTGTACCTAATGCTTCATTTTCTTGTCCATCTTCAATCTTAGGCGATTCATAATCTAAATACTTGATTCCACCTAACGACCAATTGTCTCTCCTACTGTTGCTATTCCTTTGAGTTGTCTTCTTCTTCTGAGGCACTTTCTTCTTTAGCTTCTTTCCCATTGTTCTACGGATCTCCTTCAAGCGATCAAGCTTCTCCCAAAGGACCTGCTCTGATACCAATTGTTGGAAATAATACTGAGAGGGGGGGTGAACCAATATTAGTCAAATCAATAATCTTTTTCCTTTCATACTCAAATTTATATAAACTACTTTAATTAAGGTAACTCGGGTGTACACGCAACTGTACTTAAGGTAACCAACGTATATCCATCAAACTTATGATTCAGTTAATTCATCATATGTTAATATTTAATTAGTGCATCAGTACTTCATTAACCATATAAACAGTAACCATGTGTAGTAATATCAGAACAAACCATCACACATAAGAAACACACATGAACACCAAGATTTAAGGTGGAAACCCAATGCGAGACAAAAACCACCTGCGGTTGTCTTCTTTTAATATAATAAAAACCTATTTACAATCTTGTACTGGTGCAGACTCATACCAGTACGCAAGCACCCACCTACAAAAGGCTACAACCTTCTCTCATTCTCTAGCTTCTACTAGAAGGGAGCTACAACCCCCTAGCTCTTGTACTAGACGATCCGTTTACTAGAATGTAGGCACCATCCTACTGAAGGCTCCAACCTTCACTCATTTTCTAGCTATTACTGGAAGGGAGGTCCAACCTCCTAGCTCTTGTACTGGCTGATATGTTTACCAGTACGTAGGCGCTGACCTACAAAAGGCTACGACCTTCTCTCTTCTTCCAAGGACCATGTTTCATAATTTTTCAGATTGGATACTCTTGGAACACAACACCATAATCTGAAGGCCACGTTTCATCCAATTTTCATACTGGACCCATCAACAACATTGAAGCTCAAAATCAATCACCATTGCAATACAACCATCAAATACATCTGCATTAACCAATCATTGAAACTCAATCATCAATCTCTGAATCACCCACAACTAAATCAATGAAGGCCCATCATCACTGAAGCAAATCACAATCAACCAATCTGAACATTCAGAATATTGTCATCAAAACACAGTCACCAGAACACAGAGCAGAACCCAGAACTTTGCAACAACCACTAGAACCAACTGCAAATTCAAATATCATATTTCATAATGTATACACTACTCTGATGAGCTGAACCAACATGTATATGCACTTTTACCAAAGCGAACCAGCGTACATATTTGCAAATACTAACTTAAAAAACTTCACAACTATTTCAGATTCCAGTCATACCCAAATCATAACATTTGCAGAATAAAACATGCGTCAGTGTTCAGATCTAGACTATCCATGATCAAACCACATAATGATAATACATTTAAGGTCTTATGATCCTGATCGATCATCCATCATCAACCACATAGGTGCATCCTTATTCAGATCAAGCAAAGCATCACAAACCCATAACCTGCATACTTGATCTCACACTTCATCAGATATTCAATACTTGCACACCTGGCCTAATGATCTTCTCCTCCTTATATACTCTTAGGTCTTTCTCAATACCTTGGACCAAAACTACTTAGGACCAATACCTTGGACCAAATACCTAGGGTCAATACCTTGGACCAATACCTTGGATCAAAATACCTTAGACCAAATACCTCAGACCAAAAACTTGGTTTCCCAACATGTACATGCTTTTCCTCTCGTGAAAGTGCATGTATACGTTATACGCTCCTTTTGTTCTGTTAACCCATGTGTATATGCTTCTTGGACAAAGTGAACCTACGTATACCTCTCTTTCTTCATTCTTTGGAGTCTGATATGTAATCCTTTGTTGCTGTACTGTGAACTATCATCTGAGTGAGTTGCCATCAACGACAACACCTATCTCATAATGCCAACAACATCTAGAAAAGTCAAGGCTAGGCTGAGAGCCACTGACATAATCTGGAAAAACCATGCCTTGATAGCAAGAGAACCATACGCCAACAAGCAAATCAATGCATGTCAAAACCAGCTATGAAATCACACATGAAATATATTACCTTCAAGTATTCCTGCTAAAGCAGCTTGATCCTGCTCTTCCTTCCATGATCTTTGCTTTCCTTCCTTTCCCTTTGCTTGCTTTTCCTTCCTTGATCCAAATCTAGAGTGCTCCAAGAAAACTCTAAGTGACCAAGAGTGAGAGAGAGAGAATAATGAGAGAGCTCCAAAACTTGAACTGTCAAAAGGTTACTAATAGATTCTCAAAAGCCTTTTTATTAATGAGGCCTCTATTTTATTCATTTTCCATTATTTTCCTTCAATTTCCTCCTCACATGCAACCTGTGACCTTTCACCTTACTTTTCTCCTACTTTCCTTTATTTTCATAAATAAACGTGCCAAAAATTCCTTTTTCCTTTTAATTCCTTTGCCTTAGCCTTTGCTAATTTCCTTAGCCATAAACATATCCAGCGATTCCCACTAGGATATATTTTCCCAACATTCAGCTTGGAATAGGTTTCCCTTAACTATGGTCTTAGTTTGCCTTTATTAACTTTTATTACATGAAATTTTCACTAGGGTTGCTACAAAACCCTCCCCCTTCGGGAACACTGTCGTCGGTGTTAAATTACACCAAGACCTCAACAAAACCACTAAAAAGCAAACATACTACCCATGGAGCTTTATAAGTTAGCTCATTGCAATGTTTACAATGAAAGACCTGCTCAAAAGCAAATCATCATGACAACATGACAAAATAACAACCATACTACTTATTGGAGATTTATAACTTAGCTCATGTTAATATTTACATCCATATATATACACATATACCAAAACATCAACAAAACATATGCCAAACATATTTTAAACATCAAACCAAAATTGCTTTGCCTCAACCGACAAACAATGAAGGATACATGGCCCACATCTGATCCACCATCTCCCATGTAGCTTCTTCGGGCCCAAAGTACTTCCATTGCACTTTGACTTGCTCTATGGCTTCGTTCTTGAGAATGAGATTCTTCCGATGTAATATGCATTGAGGCTCCAGCTGAAACTCCTTCTTGCTCCACCTGCAATATAGACCAAGCAATAACATGATCAACATTATATACCTCTTATGTAATGAAATATTGAAAAAATCACGGAATTTCAATGTTGGAGGTAGTGCAAGTCAATAGGCCATTGGTCCAATCCTCTCAAGGATCTCAGAAGGCCCTCAATATCATGGTGCCAACTTGGCACATGATCCAATCCTCAAAGATCTCTTCTCGGGCTTGATGCATAAATACACATGCTCCCCAACCTGAAACTCCTTGAATACCTTATGCTAGTCTGCATAACTCTTATGTATATCCTGTGATTCCTTTAGCTTTTTCTTTATAACTTGCATTTCTTGTTCCATGCTTGCTAACCTATCCAGTCCAATAAGTACTATGTTCACTGGATCACTCCAGCTGATGGGAGTATTACAACTCTGTCCATATAATGCCTCAAAAGGACTCATCATCAATAACTCTTGATAACCATTGTTCTATGTGAACTCAACCAATGGAATGTTGGAAATAATACTGAGAGGGGGGGAGGGTGAATTAGTATTAGTCAAATCAATAACCTTTTTCTTTACATACTCAAATTCATATACGCTACTTCAGTGAAGGTAACTCGCGTGTACACACAACTGTGTTTAAGGCAACCAACGTATATCAAGCAAACTTATGATTCAGTTAATTCATCATATGTTGATATTTAATCAGTGCATTAGTACTTCATTAACCATATAAACAGTAACCATGTGCAATAATATTAGAACAAACCATCACACATAAGAAACACACATGAACACCAAGATATAAGGTGGAAACCTAATGCGGGACAAAAAAAACCTCCTATTGTCTTCTCTTTAATATAAGAAAAACATGTTTACAATATTGTACTGGTGCAGACTCATACCAGTACATAGGCACCCACCTGTAGAAGGTTACAACCTTCTCTTGTTCTCTAGCTACTATGGTAAGGGAGCTACAACCCCCTATCTCTTGTACTAGCCGATATGTTTACTAGTACGTAGGCACCGACCTATAGAAGACTACAACCTTCTCTCTTCCTCCAGGGACCACATTTCATAAATTTTCATACTGGATACTCCTGGAACACAACACCACAATTTGAAGGCCACATTTCATCCAATTTTCATATTGGACCCATCAACAACATTGAAGCTCAAAATCAATCACCACTGAACATCCAGAATACTGTCATAAAACACAGTCACCAGAATCATAGAGCAGAACCCAGAACTCTACAACAACCAACTGTAAATTCAAATATCATATCTCATAATGTATACACTACTTTGATGAACCGAAACAACGTGTATACGTGATTTTACCAAAGCCAACCAGCGTATACATCTGCAAATAATTTTGCAGCTATTACAGACTTCAGTTATACCTAGATCATAACATTTATAGAAAAACCCATGCATCAGTAATCAGATCTAGATTATACATAATAAAACCAGATAATGATAATTCATTTCAAGCCTTAAGATCCTGATCCATCATTAGATCTTATCCCTCATCAACCGCTAAGGTTCATCCTTTATTTAGATCAAGAAAAGCACCATAAGTCGATAACCTACATACTAGATCTCACACTTCATCAGATATTCGATACTTGCACCACTGGCCTAATGATCTTCTCCTCTTTTAAAGTTTTAGGCCTTTCTCAATACCATGGACCAAAAGCACTTAGGACCCATACCTTGGACCAAATACCTAGGGTCAATACCTTGGACCAATACCATGGATCAAAATACCATGGACCAAATACCACGGACCAAAAGCTTAGTTTTCCAACTTATACGCGCTTTTACTTCTGTGAAAGTGTGTGTGTATGTATACTCTACTTGTGTTCAGTGAACCTGCATATATACGCAGCTTGGTCAAGGTGAACCTACGTATACCTCTCTTTATTCTTCTTGTAGTCTGATTAGTGATTCTTTGCTGTTGACATGTTGCACCGTGATCTTCCATCTGAGTGAGTTTCCATCAAGGATAACACCTGTATCATAATGCCAACATGCAAGATACTCCTCCCATCTCCTTTGTTGGTGCATCATGTATATCCTCAACATATCCTCTAAGATCATGTTGACCCTCTTTGTTTGTCCACCTGTCTACGAATAATAAGTTGTACTGAAGGCCAACTACATACCCAAACCTACAAATAACTCCTTCCATAACTTGGAAGTGAACTTTGCATCCCTTTCAGGCACAATCTTCTTTGTAATACCATGTGATCTCATTATCTCTCTGATGAAAACATGTTCCACCTCACTAGCTGAATATGTAGTCTTTACTGGAATGAATTGAGTTACCTTGCTCAACTTGTCGACCACGACCATAATAGAATCATGTTTTCTCATTGTCCTCGGAAGACTTGTTATGTAATCCATGGAAATGACCTCCCATTTCCATTATGGAATTACAATAGGTTGTAGTGGACCACCTAGATGTTCACATTCTACCTTTACCCGCTGACAATCTAAACATCTAGGCATGAAATCTGCAACTTCCTTCTTCAGATTCAGCCAATAATAGAACTTCTTCACTGTTGTCAATGTCTTGTGACATCCTAGGTGATCAGAGTATGGCTTGACGTGAAACTCCCTCAAGATAAGATTCTTGAGCTCATTGCCATTCGGCACATAAATCCTAGCCCTAAATCTCACCAAGCCATCTGTTTTGAGACGATAGTATGCATCTTGATCACCTGTACCTATACCTATACCTACACATGTACTTATATTTGTACCTATACATACACCTGTACCTATACTCTATTGTAATCTATGCATGATCTCCATGTACTTGTCATCCCGCTATCCTTCTTACAAGATCCTATCATGTAACTATGTCTCATAAGAGCTCATAACTTCTATATTATTTACCTGTACCTTCTTTCTAAGAGAATCCGCAACCCGGTTATACTTTCCTTTGATTTATTTGATATCGAAGTCAAACTCATTAAGGGTGGAAAACTATCTAGCTTGCCTGGCATTTAGATTCGGCTGGCCAAACAAATACCTCAACCGACTGTGATCACTCATCAATACAAACCTCCAACCAAGAAGATAGTGCCTCCACATCATCAATGCATGTATGATCATTGCCAGCTCAAGTTCATGTGTCAGATAATTCTGCTCATGCTCATTCATTTTTCGCAACTCATAGTACACTACCTGTCCTTCTTGCTTGACAACTCCACCAAGTCCTCTCTTGCAAGCATTTGTACACACTACAAACTCCTTGTCCAGATTTGTAATCTTTAGCACTAGTGCATGTGTCAACAATTTCCTGAGTTGCTCAAAACTAGCTGCAAATTATTTCGTCCATTCGAAATTCTTACCTTTCCTCTGAAATGATGTGATAGAATATGCAATGCGTGAGAAGTTGTTGATGAACCTCCTGTAGTAACCTGCCAATCCGATGAATGATCTTACCTCATCCACATTCTTAGGATTTTGCCACTGCATGATGGCCCTTATCTTTTCTAGATCTACTGCTATGCCTTCTTTGGAAACGATATGTTCCAAGTAATGCACCTCTGTCTAAAAAAAGTTGCACTTACTAAGCTTAGCATACAAATTATGCTCTCTTAGCAATCTCAACCCTTCTGATAAATTCTCGACATGTTCTTCCTCGGTTTTTGAATATACCAATATGTCATTAATGAACACAATAACAAACTTGTCCAAATAAGGATGCATCACACTATTCATCAAACACATAAATGTAGTTGGAGCATTAGTCAAACCGAATGGAACTACAACAAACTCATAATGCCCATACCTCGTCATGAACGTAGTTTTGAAGATATTATCTTCCTTGATGCATACCTGATGGTATCCCGATATCAAGTTGATCTTAGAGAACACTACTGCTCCCTTCAACTAATGAAACAAATCACCAATCCTCGTTAATTGATACTTGTTCTCAATTGCTACCTTGTTTAGCTGCCTATAATCAATGCACAATCTGGGAGTACCATATTTCTTCTTTACGAAAAATACTAGTGCACCCCAAAGCAATACATTTGGCCTAATGTATCCCCTTTCAAGAATCTCCTTTAAAAACAATTTCAAATCTGTTAGCTTTGTAGTGCTCATCCTGTAAGGTGCCTTCAATGCTGGTGCTACCCCTGGCACCAACTCAATAGAAAAATCCACTTCCCTGTGAGGAAGTAACTCTGAAATCTCTGTTGGAAACACATCCTGATACTGTTGTAATATAAGGTACCTCTTGAAGATTCCTGCATCCTCAACATCTTTTCCCTTGTCACTATATATATGCACTACAAACATCACGCTACCTTTTATGTGACCACGCTTAGCCTCCATAACCATCCTCATTGATGTAGGCTTCTTGTTTCCCTACAAATTTCTCTTTTCCCGACTATAATCCACACACTCAATGGCCCTAACTAAGCAATCCACTTTGGTCTTGTGAAGGTACAACCAATCTATACCCAAAAGCATACTATACGATCCTAATGGTAGTACATTCAAATGTGTTGTTGTAGGCATACCATTTAACTCAAATGCACAATCTTACCCAATGGTGAACTCTCTTATTTGTACCTGTAGCCAACTATATCAACCAAGATTATGCATGCATTTCTTTTCTCAAGCCACACTCATCCACCAGGTCAGGATTAATATAACTATAATTAGATCCATGATCAGTCAAAATATAAACAACTTGATCACAAATCTTACTGTCTATCTCAATGATAGATGCTTGATGATCCGCTTGCCTGTTGTCCACAGTTTCATAGATCTGAGGAATGCTATGACCAACATCACCAACTGTATGCACCTCCTATGCACTATAGATCTGGGGTCTACCACCACTCTGATACTGCGGACAGTCCCTCTTATGATGATCCTTACCACATATCCAACACTGCAATGGTTCTCTAGCACTACCTCTAGTCTGTTGCTCTCCATGTCCCCTCTCAGTTGTATTGAACTTATTGTAAGGGACTACATTTTCTTTGTCACTTGCATATTGAGGTTTTCCTCGCTTTGGTGGACATTTCCCTTTAGCTTTCTCATTTCCTTTCAAATCACACTTAGGATCAAATTTGCACTTCGACTGCTCATAACAATGTTTCAACTTTTGGATGGCCTCCTCCAATGACATATGCTCATTGAATTCAATCTGGTATCTGTATGCTATTGGAATTCCACTGATGAATCTCTGAACCTTAGCGTTCTCCTCCTTGAGGTAAGGCACATATCTCAACAACTCCAAGAACCTACTAGTATGCTCATCTTCTGTCATGGAACCCATCCACAAATCATAAACTCCTTAGCTTTTTCATCGAAGTATCTCTCCGAAAAATACTTCTTCTTGAAGAGTATCTCAAACTCATGCCATGAAAGATAATCCTCATATATACCTTTAACATTCTTCACATCTTCCCACCAAATATTTTCTTTACCTTTGAGACTGAAAGTGGCTGTCTTTTCTTTCATGTTTTCTGAATAATCATGCAATCTGAAGAACTTCCTCATACCAAGAAACCATGCCTCTACATCCTGTGATTTCTTCATCTCTCCATCAAAGGTAGGTGGCTTTTCTTTCTTAAACTCATCTAGTAAGTATCTCCTATCACTCTTCCTGTAAGGATGATAACGATGACGACCATGATGCATGTCTGAACCAGAACTGGAATAATACCTGTGTCCATCACTTCTCCTATCCGGAGTGTCCAAAAAACTTCCATCTCTCATCGCGTCATCTCTGCCTGACCTATGACTACCATAAGACCTACTTCCAAATGCATCATTAGTTCTTTCCTCCTGCGCATCGCTAATCCGAAGAGGTCCCTGTCGCTGCAATTCTGACAAACTATGGAGTAGTATTGTATTAACCTTTGCTTGTTTCTCTTCTACCTGCATGATTTTTTCATTGTCCTCCTTACAACTCCTTATTTCTTCCTTCAAGCTTCTCAATGTATCTTTCAAATTGGAAGAGATCCCAAAACCACACTACTCATCCGATACATAGGGAAAGTCTTTGTTGCCTACCATATTGCTAGTCATTTTGATCTCTCTCCTAAAAGACATACAATTTCAGCTAAACCAAATCACAATAAACCAACGTACCTTAGCATAGTTCGGGGAGGATATCTCATCTGCAAGATTGTCAAATCAACGTGACACATGTATAACATAATCATAACAACATATAAACATATAGACATATAATACATAAGAATATAACCATGTAACAATCAATCTAGCTAGAGTTCGGTCATCAACACATGAACATATCAACTACACATACCATGGCCTCATGCATGACAACACAACCATATCATTGTATATTGATCGTACACAAACATAAAGAACATGTACCCAATCATACACCCATGACGACACACTTCACACAATCACATCCTTATTCCCATGACGACATCACTACGACCATGACCAACACCATGCATATACAACAAGCATTCAAGTATGAATGACACATGTGCAACCGACATGAATGCATGAAAAACACTTTCACCCAAGGAGAGCGCAACAATGCTCTAATAACAATCTATAACCCCTCCTCCCACATCTACCCAAGTAACTGGCCAACTAGGGTAAACATGGGACGAGAGAGGCCACTATGAAGGGATTCAACCTACTTGCTGACCTTAAGGAAATGGAATCAATGGAACACATCAACCATACCTTCGACATTAGCAACAACACCCACAGGAGACATCTCAGCCACTCAAGCATCCTGCTTTTGGGTCCCACTGATCTTTTAGACCTCTTGACCTCTGGACACTATCATGCTATGGGCATGTAAGCATCCAGGGATCTTTGGATGCTCTAAGAGGCCTGCAAGCCAGCATCCAAGTACTTTTCCCAACAGATTTGTGCCAACGTCCGTTGAATTTAAGGCACTTTTCTAGCACATAATTCCAGCCTCTAACCATAACTTATTGTAACTGTCAGAATCCATCAAAGACATGAAGACAAGACTAATAAACCAAAAATCAACCTCGAGACTAGGCCTGACTATCCCAAACTGGGATTAACATTCTACCAAACACTTCGCATCAATGCAATCTACAAGTCTAGGATACAAGATAGAACATGAATTACTAAAATCTCTTATGAAACATGCGAAGAACGATCACCACCTTCTCCCTTGAACTATTATAACATCAATTAGGTCTTGCATCCATCATTTTAACAATTACAAGTAAATATATGAAATAAGCATGACATCAACTAGTCAATTAACCATGCTTATAACCAACATAAAACTATGTAAATAAGAAAGATATAAAAACCATTAAGTCCACATATAAACAAGTGCAAAATAAAGAGAACTTAGCTTTCATTAATCATAGGCAAATCTGACCAAGTTCGGGACTTTGACGTATCCCTCGACTGTAGACATGAACCAAATATTTCTTCAATCCAGTCATTCCCGTGCCATATTCCAAACATGAAAGTGGGATCTCATGGATAAACCAATCCAAAAAACAACCAAGGGAATCTAGCGGCTAAACCACCTCCACCCTCACCAAACCGTGATCACACCAAAATCGGTGCTTTGATCACAAAATTGAACCAAGCTTACAATTCCACCGAGAATCCATCAATATCCTTGAGGAATTTTTTGTTTCCTTGTCTCTCAGGCTTTACCACAATCTAATTCCAGATCAATAGGCCCTAAATTGAGACTCCTCCCTTAGGCTTTATTATGTATCTCGCCAAAACTAGTCAAGGGATTCCTAGGCCTTTGGTAATGAACCTTGAGACCACCTCCACCCTGGATTCCGAAATCCATCCAGCAAATCTAAAGTTCAAAATTGAGATAAACATCCCAACACACCATGGCATCCAACAAAGGAAAGGCTATGTTGAAAACCATTCTCATAACTTGGAAAAACCATGCCATCAACAACAAGATAACCATACACCAACATGCAAAGCCATGCATGTCAAAACCAACTAGGAAATCACACATACAATATGTTACCTACAAGTATTCCTACTAAAGCTACTTGATCCTTCTCTTCCTTCCTTAATCTTTTCTTTCATTCCTTTCCCTTTGCTTGCTTTTCCTTACTTGATCCAAAGCTAGAGTGCTCCAAGAAAACTCTAAGTGACCAAGAGTGAGAAAGAGAATAACGAGAGAGCTTCAGAAGGTTACCAACTAATCCTCAGAAGCCTTTTTATTAATGACGCCTCTATTTTCTTCATTTTCCATTATTTTCCTTCAATTTCCTCCTCACATGCAACCTGTGACCTTTCACCTTACTTTTCTCCTATTTTCTCTTATTTTCCTAAATAAATGTGCCGAAAATGCCTTTATTCCTTTTAATGCCTTTTCCTTAGCCTTTGTCAATTTCCTTAGCCATAAACACATCTAGTGATGCCCATTGTGATATATTTTCCCAACATTCAACTTGGAATATGTGTCCCTTAACCGTGGTATTATTTTTCCTTTATTAACTTTTATTAAATCAACTTTTCACCAAGGTTGTTACATTATTAATGAATGGAAAATCCAACTAGGTGTGTGACTACCATGTTCCACCCAAACATAGATTGGATGAGCCAAACATCTCTTCAGCCAATCACCCCTATTCCATATTCCATGCATGAATGTGAGACTCAAACCAAAAGAACAAACTAGGGCATCCTGCGGCTAAACCACCTCACCCTCATCAATAGAAACCAGGCTTTACCATAATCCATCCTAGATCACTAGGCAAACAAAATAAACATGTAATAACAAGCTTTACCATGATCTCCACCAGATCGCTAGGCCAAAATAAGCATGGATTCCACCGGATTTCTCCACCTACATCGTAAGGAATTTTACTGTCTCCTAGTCTCTCAGGCTTTACCACAATCCACAGTCTGATCAAGGGATCACTAGGCCCTAAACTAAGACACCATCCTCTAGGCTTTACCATATATACCGCCATTCAGAGGCAAGAATTCCTAGGCCTAATCAAGGGAAACCACCTCTACGCTTTACCGTATATCCCACCATTAACTGATCAAGGATTCCTAGGCCTGCCAAAGCACACAGTACCTAACTTTATCACAACCCAAAGTATGGTTTAGGGGTCACTATGCCAGTGGCTTTACCACAATCTATAGTCTGGTTCAGGGATCAATAGCCCATGTTTTATTCCTTTCGGAGATCCACCTCATTCAACTTTGAATCCATCTGGTAATCCATCTCAACCAAAACATGAGAACCCCATCACACCATGGCTATCTGGATATGGAAAGGCTAGGCTAAAAACACTGTCACACCTAGTAAAACCCATGCCATAACAAAAAAAAAACCACATGCAATACCATGCATGCCAAATCTGGCAAGGAAATCACACATGCAAATCGATACCTACAAGGAAGTCCGTTGTAGTTTCATTATCTTGCTCTTCCTTTGCTCGCTTTTTCTTGAGATGAGGTCCTTTGGGTCAAATTTTGATAAAATATTGTAAAGTCTTTGCATCTTGAGGAGCAGAGCACGCAGGTCAATAGGATTCAAGGGGTTTTAGGAAGGTCAAAACCCCTTACATTTTGGTATTGTTTTGAGATCCGCCCATGGTTTGTGGACCATGATATTGTAATAGAAAAGAGTATACAAAAGGGTGTCTTAGCGAATCTAAGGGAATAAATTAATCAATAGAATGGGATTTGATATGTTTTGAGTATGTAAAGGTACAATCTTTGTGTATTTTTGGTGAAGGGGAAGGCTCCTGCAGCTGAGTGCATGGAGACCATGGTAAGTACACAATTGAGTGTGTGGGCCCCTGCAGTTGTGTGTGCAGGATCTGGAAAATTTTTATATTGAAGATCTAAGGAAATAAAGAGTATTTGATGTAATTATGTGTCCAATTTATATACTTATGTGTTTTATGTAATTACGCTAAGTTGAATGCCATTTATCTATATGTTCGTATTAATTTCTCCATGAAGACCTGGATCTACTGTTATACATTATTTTATGCATGACTAGATGTTTACGCGAAGTTCATAACTCCCTTAACTGAAAATTTCTTTAAGTCTCTGGATTTTGGGGATAAGGGTTTGCAAAAGTCAAGTCAGGCCTGAAACTGAAGAAACGTCATAACCACACATCAAATAGCCTTCTAGATGAAAAAACCTGGTTCTAACATCCCCAAATACTGCCTCAGGTGAGACTGCAACCTGCGCTAAGCAAGTTGTTGTTGAAAGGGTTGGTAGTGTAGGGTTTTATTGTTTATCACAACTAACTCTAAACCTAGGTCCAAGCCCCCTCAAGCCAAAAAATGGTTCCATTTCCAAGACCAAGATCTCTTTGAGGGATGCGTGATGTGGCATAAGTGGATACCAACTAAGAAGGAAATCGAGAAGTGGATAGATTGGAAGTTGCATGAGTTTGCAACTTAGGAAAATTGGAATCCACGTTTTTCAAAATAAAAGTGGTTACAGAGGTATCTCTACACAGATGTACTCGAAGTTTTCTTTTCGACATTCCCTTATGAATTACACAAGTGGTTGTCCAAATTAGCGGATAGCGAACCTACTTGGAAGCACGACAATCCTATCTTGTGGACTCCAGAATTAGTCAAACAACTTAAAGGAACTGATTATAAGGTTGCAAGGGATATTGATTACTGGATGGATAGTATCTTGGGTGGTTTCATAACTGAATTTACAATCGATACATTTGTTTCTTATAATGAAGTTGAATGCCGATTATTCAAAGGTCCGAGAGGTAAGTACCTGAAATGGCTAAAAGCTTGGATTAAAATTCTTTTGTGTGAGAAAATATTATTCCTTTACCTTAATGTTTAAGAGAGGTCAGACTGGATCTATGTGAAGTGGAAAGTGATTTAGGGTAGATCTAGACAAATTCGTTGAAAGTGAATACAGTCTTTTATTGGAAGAGTCTGCAAGCGAAGAAGAAAGAAGTAGACATAATACACCTAGAGGTACGACGTAGTCAGTAGATTAGGGTACCTTTGCAATTCCACATCCATCCACCCCACCTCCACCTTCACCTCCACCTAATACACCTACACCTCCACCTCCACTATTCAGTATGGAGAATACAGTGAAAATGTCTATATTCAGGGGTCAAGGATCGAAGGATCCTGATCAATTTTGCTTCGTCGCATAATCTATGTGGAAAGCATAGCATATCAATGATGGTGACATAAAGAAAGTGCAACTCGTTATAATGCTACATGACATAATTCTTACCTAGTAGATCATATACAATACGACTCATCCAATTGCTTCATTAGCTAACATGCAGGATGTGTTGAATGCATAATTTAGGAAGCCGAAGTCACAAACCTAGTGTGTGACCAAAATCAAGGAGATCAAGCAGAGGGTTAATGACTCTGTGTGGGATATAGCTCAATGACTGAAGTTCTTACTCATCCAGGCCAATCTTCATATTTTAGATGAATAAGACAAGGATGGGTACAGAGCTTCGCTATTACCTCACTTAAGGTTTTTGTTATCTTAGCAAAAGTTTGGGTCTTAGGTCGAAGCATTGGAAATCAAGATGAAGCTAGAAGCTTCATCGATCCAAGATACTAATATAGGAGTTCAAAAATTTCAGTCGCAACTACCATGCCTGCATATGGAGCTGCAACAGGATTTGAAGAAGGGAAAGGAGGTTAAGTCGGAGACACATTCTGAAATTTTGTGCACAAAGTGCAAGGCTGAAGGTCATCATAAGGATCAATGCCCTGTTTTTCACGATTATATAGCTACGTGAGGTCGTAACCCACTGAAGCTAGAATCTTCCACTGGATCAAGCACCGCCGCAAGTGCCTGGTGTAGCATTTGCCAAGTATCAAGACAACATTTGAAAAATAATTATTCTCTGTTATAGAATTTTATACAGTCTCCAAAGAAACTCCTTTGTAACTTTTGTAAATCAATTGGTCATGATGAAAGGAATTGTTGAAGCTATGAACTAATGATGGACAAGACTCCACTTTATAGAATGTAGGCTGAAAACCATGCGTAGATTGATTAAGGCTCACCTACAGATCATGGAGGATTCCAAGGATGGGGAGAACATATTGGAAGATGTCGGGTCCAAATCAATTGTTACAACAGCGGAGAACCATAACACTTTGTGCGCGACAGTCATAATCCAATGCACCCTTCTAGTCAGTATTGTCGTTAATTTGATCTTGTTATAGAATATTTCTTGTTATTAATAGTGAAGATGCATGAGAAGAAGAACTAACAATCGATGCAGAACATTTAGAAAAGTCAGTGAGAAGAATACTAGGCTTGATTTACATAAGAAAATGAGACGTTCATGGAGGCAAGAAAGAGTTTTATGGATGAATGTGCTTCTACATCTAAGAATCAATTACCACTAAAGGAGAAACATGAAGAAGCTACCGCAATGCAGGATTCAAATCCCACCATGTTAAATTATTTTTTGTAGACTTGATTGAAGTTACTACGGGATCATAAGGCAGTTGAAGGACTGCAAGAGCAATTAGATAATTGCATCAGCAAGGATAAGTTGTTACCAGAACAATACATAGTCAATAAGGTGAACCGAAGTGAGAAAATAGCTATTAGGGAGATGCGGTTGATTCCGCAGATTGGTGAATTTGAAATGGATCAGGCTAACATACTGCCAAAGAAAACTTGGGAACATATGGGGAAGCCTAAGTTGCAGTGGTCACCAATTCATCTGCGCGGAATCACAGAAATATAATTCCAATGGGGTGCCTGCATGGAGTAACTATAGATATTGAAGGTGCGAGAGCAATGGAAAATTTTGAAGTTATAGAAATAGTCGATGACAGTAATCCATACCTAGTGTTGCTCAGGATTGATTGGGCCTTTAACATGAATGTAGTCGTTAACTTAAAGATGTAGAGCATGGTATTTGAAAAGAATGAGCTTCAAGTGATTGTCCCGTTGGATCCAGTTGAAGGTGTTTGATACATAGAACCAAACCATGTTTATTATGAAGATGAAGACATTGAGTACATGTATAATTTAATTTCATGAAATGAAGATTGTATCAATCCTACTCTCGATGGAAGGATTAGCTAGGAGAAGGACAATTCCTACCAATCAGATTCAGATGAAGAATTAGAAAACTGGCATAATCGGTTGCATGAGGTCTCTACACTGTGATGTAATCATCTTACAAAGTCTCTACGTTGTATATCTATTGAGGTACGTAAGTTACTCTATTGATGGCTTGGATGATGTCAACATGTTTCTTGACCATTTTGAAAGGGATGTACCAGAGGAACATCGATTCGAGGCCTTAGATCTAGTGTTGAGAGCTACGCCTGCAAGATGGTGGGGTACACATAAGGATAATTTTGCTGACTAGAGGGAATATTGTAGAATGATGAGATTAATATTTGGCTATGCGAACACCTGAATCACTGAAAAACACACAGGGAAGGATGATCTGTGTTAACATCTGGCTCGATGGACTAAGGCATGGGGTGAGGTACCTCAACTCGAATGGGTGCATATTTTTATTCATACATTGGATATTATCCCAAGGAACTGGTATCTAGAGATGAAGTTGTTATACATGGCTATTGATTGGGATGAAATGAAGGAAAACTTCTTGCTGACATTTAGTTTCAAATATGGGTTCAAGTGCATTGATGAGGCACTTTAGGAGATTAAGGAAGAAATCTTTTGAACACTCGTAGAGCCTCTCACTTGGGTACAACCTGTGATCCGAATTGGATCCATGAAAGTTATTAGAGTTCTATGACTGTATCAAATCAGGACAGACTTCAAACTTGTGAACAAAGAGCTATCAAGAAGACCTCTGGATAGTGGCAGTTTGTAGCCAGTAAGGAATGACGAAGACATCGGTCAAAGTGCATTGATCGAGGCCCATGGAGACCACGCAGGACACAAACTAGTAGTTAGGAAGTCTAGATCAGAAAATGGAGGTCATTCTGATGCGCGATCACTTAGTACTGGGAAAAACCCCTTGAAATGGAAAGGCCCCGAGTGCTTAGTCACAAGGAAAAGCCGAAAACTTTGGGAAAAGAATTGAAGTGAAAGGCGGGTCCCGCACCCCAAAATCGGCAGAATATCGGAGGCATGTTGGTCGGTAAGAGGAATTGTCAGGAGACCCAACGATGTCATATAATGAACGATGCGTGTCCAGCGGATGACAGAGAAAACCGCCTCTCATCGCAGGCTAATGTCCGAGCAAGTCAACCGCGCAATATGAGTAATAATCGTAGGATCTGGACGCCCTAGATCTAATAGTGGAGATTGCACCCGCTGAATGACCCGATATGGAGAGAGAATTAAGTTTCATTATATAAAAGCTTGAAGTCCAATTTGACTACTGAGTTGGTGGATGAATCAGCGTAACCGAAATACCAAATTGTTTGAGGAAGAGCTCGCGCAGTTCATGAGAGGACAAGTGGCCACTTCCCTGCGAGACGTTACACAGTGGCAATGATGCAGAGGCAGGGAACTCCAAGCGAACAACAATAGGCGGTCTGAAGGGGCAGAAGAGGAAGCGAACAATCATGAGACAAATTGGCTTTAAGCCATGAATAGATAGAGAACAAAAAAAAAACAAGTGAGCACTATAAGAAAGAAGGAGACAGTGAGACAGAGAGACAGAACAGAGAATAAGCAACAAGCAAAAAACAGAGAGCCGAGCTAACTTGCAGAGTAAGGTATCATCGAGTAGAGAGAAGGCTTGAGAGGTTCAAGCAATCCCTGAGAGGATATCTGTTAGGAACTGGGTACCAAATTAAACTCATCCCATTCAAGACGAGTTGAGGCCGAGACTTGGTAAGGAAGAGTCTATGCACTCTAGTGGCTTGGGGGATCCAAGAAACACCATACTAAGCATCATCTATTTCAGGAGACTTAAATTGAGCTCCTCCTTGTAAAAACTCTGATTTAAAGACACAATAAGAAAAGGCCACCACTGAAAGCTGGATTGGAGACGTAGCCCAAGAGGATTGGGTGAACTCCTTGTTAATTCGTTGTGTTCATGTGTTTACTTACTGTGTTTCTCTTACTGTTTTCCATTTTCCAGTGTCTGTGTATTTTGCAATCTGATGGATCTGTTGCCTAAGATAACATAGACACACACCAGCACATGAGTCTGTAATACCTTCATTCATTAATTAAATAACTGAGATCACTCATGAGTGATTATCAGATCAAGTGGTATCAGAGCCCTATGCTATTAAGGTTAGACAAGATAGTGTTGGATTTACCTATTGAATGCTAACCAGATCAAAGCTCAAATTAGGAGAAGGAGAGTTGGTCGAAACTAATCTTGAAATTGGGAGAGTCTATCCTCGGAAGACAATGTTAGGGGAAGGTTTTGTGGGGCTAGACCCTTAATTCTTATATAGTTTCATAGCCCTAAGGTCCATGGTAGAGGAAATGTATAGGGACTTTGGAAAACATAAAGATGAAGATTCATCACGCTCCAAGAAAGACAAAGGAGAAGATGAGTCTCTCCACCATGACCACTGAAAAGGAAAAGGGAAAGAAGAAAGCTTTCTCACACCTCCTAATAGCCCTAAACACGAAAGGAAGGCATCTTTGATTAAACTAGATGTTAAATTTGATTTACCTATATATGATGGAGAGTTGAATGCAGAAAAGTTGGACAATTGGATTAGACAAATTGATGTTTATTGCAGAGTGCAAAATACCGCTTCAGACAAGAGCAAGATTTAGCTGGCAAGCCTGCTCCTTGGGGGCATTGCCTTAGTTTGGTGGGAAGGCAGGACCTAAGCTGACATGAAGATACATGGTAAGACTATCTCTGTCTGGAGTGAATTTGTTTCTGCAATAAAAAAACAGTTCTATCCATTGGCCTACATGCAGCAATCCATGATGAGCTGGAAAACTCTTCGATAGTTGAAAGGGAAAAGTGTACAGGGATACACTCAAGAATTTAGAAAGAGAGCATTGATTATAGGAATCTCATTAGACTCACTTGAGACTCTGTTGTAGTACATTGGTGGTCTACATAGCTACATGAGGCACACTATCCTCATGTTTAATCCCACTAATATAGATGAGGTATTTGTACAAGCTACTCATCTAGAAGCTAAAGGAAAGAATGGAAGTCCAGAAGTTGTGGGATCATCCCAACCCACTGCAAGCAAGAATAAGGAGAAAAGAAAGCAGAGATGGAAAGCAAGGAAGGCTAACACTGCATAGAAAAGCAAGGTTTCATGCACTCACTGTAAAAAGGATAGGTATGATGATGAGCACTATTGGATTCTACATCCGGAGCTGAGACCTAAGAAGTTCGAGGGAAAGAAGAAGGAGACTGTTGCAACTATTCATAAAGACTTGGGGTCAGACTCAAGAGATGAAACAATTATTGCAGACATAGGTATAGGAGGTAAGAATTCTGAAGCATCTACTAGTAATTTTGCACAATCTACTATTGATGAAGAAAATGAGAGAAAAAAACATGAGCTTTTCCATATTCGAGTTATTTCCAAACATCAAAATATTGATACTTTGTTGATAGTGGCTCACAAGTAAATTTAATTTCTGAAGCAATTGTAAAGAAATTGGGATTAGTGACTACACCTCGCAATAGACCATACCCATTAGGATGGTTAAATGATAAAGCACAACTACAAGTGACTAGACAATGCAAACTCAAGTTTTCTTTTGGGTCGGAAATTGTAGATGAGGTTGAGTTAGACATAATTCCTTTGGATATATGTGGAATTGTTTTAGGAAGTCCTTACTTGTATGACAGAAAAGCTATTTTCTATAGAGCTGAGAACAAGTATCTACTTGTTAAAGATGGAATCAAATACTTTGTAAGAGCTCATAAGCTCAAGAATAATTATACTCTCATAAACTCAGGGCAGATGAAAAGAATGATAAATTCATGCAAACAATTCTTACTGATGGATGTAAAGGAAAAGAAACCTAATAAAACCAATGTATTTGAAGGTTGTAATGCTAAACAACAAGGTAATTTAGAAAAGGTTGTTTCGGAGTATGATATCTTGTTTCAAGAACCTAAAGGTCTGCCACCCAAAAAGGAAATAGTGCATGATATTATTTTGTAGCAAGATGCTCCATTGCCTAACATTGGAATGTATAGGTTGTCCACTTTAGAGAATGTTGAAATCAAGAAGCAGGTGCAGGAGTTGCTCGAGAAGGGGTTCATCAGACCTAGCACATCACCATGTGGGTCACCAATCATTTTGGTGAGAAAGAGAGATGGCTCATGGAGAATGTACATTAGTTACTGAACACCGGATAAGATAACAATAAAAAATTGTTATCCCCTTCCTCGCATAGATGATCTGTGGATCAATTGAAAGAAGTTGTTTATTTTTCCAAGCTATACTTGCATAGTGGATACCATCATGTTAGAGTTGCAGAACAAGATGCATGGAAGATTGCTTTTGAAACAAAGCAGGGATTGTATGAGTGGCTGGTTATGCCTTTTGGCTTAACTAATTCTCTTCCTACTTTCATGAGATTAATGAATGATTTACTCAGACCTTTTCTTGATGATTTTGTTATTCTGTATCTGGATGACATTATGATATTTAGCAAAACATGGGAAGAACACTTAAAGCATGTTAAGTAGACACTAGATGTTTTGAAAAGAGAAAAACTTTATGTTAAACTCTCAAAATGTAAATTTGACAAAACATCTTTGAATTATTTGGTCCATATAGTAGGGAGTGGTGAATCGAAGATAGATCCCTCTAAAGTGGCAGTCATTGTGAACTGGCCTAAACCCAAATCTGCTACATAAGTTAGAAGCTTCTTAGGAGCAGCACAATATTGGAAGAAGTTCATTTCTAACTTTTCCTTAATTGCAGTTCCCCTACATGATTTAATAGGATTGAGCAAGGTGTTTCAGTGGGGAGGAAAATAGCAGAAAGCCTTCGACACCTTGAAAGAAAAGATTAGTACAACACCTGTACTAGCACTGCCTGATCTTCAAAGACCATTTGAGATCCAAATGGATGCCAGTGACTATGCCATGGGAGCAGTGTTGACACAACATGGTAAACCCATATGTTATCATTTTGAGACATTTAATTCTACAGTAGTTAACTATCCTACATATGATAAAGAATTGTATGCATTAGTACAGAGTGTGAAAAAGTGGAAACATTACTTAATGGGCAAAGAGACAGTAATACATTGATCATCAACCACTTCAATATCTACACTCCCAAACTAATTTGCAGCAATCAAGACACTATAGATGGATGGGCTTTCTACAACAGTTTCATTTAGTCATCAAATATAAGAAGGGCATACACAATAAAGTTGCAAATATGTTATCTAAACCCATTATAAATGTATCTACTATACTTTAGCTTAATTCTGTGTTATGAAACCTACATTGAACAATATGCTCAAGATATAGATTTCAAAGATGTATATACAACTTTAAGTCAAGGCAAATGAGTAGAAGAATTGGATTATCATGTAAAGGACCGGTCTTATATCATTGTGGGAAGTTATGCATTCCACAAACTGAAAGAGTAAAGATAAATCGAGAAGCACACACTTCTCTAATATCAAGTCACTTTGGGGTAAGTAAAACAGTTGCACAACTGCAAAGATTTTGTTATTGGTCAAAAATGAATGAGACAGTTTCTAGATATGTAAGAGGGTGTACTATGTGTGCTAAAATCATGCCCAACAATAGAAAACTAGGCTTGTATACTCCATTACCAGTTCCTTCTCACCCTTGGGAAAGTGTTTCCATCAACTTTGTTGGAGGACTGCCTAAATCTAGGAAAGGTCATGATTATTTGTATGTTGTTGTGGATAGGTTCAGCAAAATGTGTATTTTGATACCTTGTAATAAACAAATTACAGCTGAACAACTGCAAGACTGTTCTTTCAACATGCATGGGTTCATTTTGATCCACTTCCATTTTATCTGATCAAGACACCCGATTTGTGGGGAAGTTTTTGTCAAGTTTGTGGGAACTGATGGACACCAAACTAAAGAAAAGCATAGCTTTTCATCCACAAACTGATGGCTAGATAGAAGTAGTTAATAGGACAGTGATCCAGTTACTCGGGAGATATTGCAGCAAGCATCCTAAGCTTTGGGATGAACATTTATGTTATGTGCAACATGCTTACAACAGAGCAAAACATTCTTCTACATAGAGATCTCCTTTTGAGACCTATTTTGGTTTCACACCAAGGTCTCCTTTGGATTTTGTCTTTGGTAAAGACACCACAGTGGAGGGACATAGTCATGTGGACAGGGCAACTAGGTTCATTAAACAGATCCAAGAGATCCATCACGGAGTATAGGAACAACTGGAAAAGAGCCAAGCCAAATACAATGTAAGGCATGAAAAGCATCGGATGGAGCATAGTTTCCAAGTTGGTGACCAAGTCTGGCTGTATATCGGCAAGGACATGATGCAAGGTGAAGGTAAAAAGCTAAAGCCTATCAGGTATGGACCTTTCAAGATACTTGAGAAAATTGGTGAGAATGCTTTTTGCCTTGATCTACCAGCTTACATGCACATCTACTAAGTCATAAATGTAGATTGCTTGAGACTATTTGAACCTTCACTAATTGAGGATCTCGAAGAGCAGAGTCAATTTCCTTCTATTGATGACCTGTTACCTGAATATCTTAATGAATTGTAGGAAGACATAGTTCTGGACTAAAAGGTAAGGATGATGCGCAGGGGAGATGTTGAGTACCTCAGAGTTCGGCTCAAGGGTTCAAAGCTGAGTAGTGCAAAGTGGATAGATATTGGACAAGTGAGACAATTGTACCCTCACTTAGTTAATGCTTGAAAACCAACTTTTAGTGGTCCAAAAGATTTTTCAGTGGGAAGGTCGTGATCCAAATTAGATCCATGAAAGTTATTAGAGTTCTATGACTGTATCAAATAAGGACAGACTTCAAACTTGTGAACAAAGAGCTATCAGGAAGGCCTCTAGACAATGGTAGTTTGTAGCCAACAAGGAATGATGAGGACCTCGGTCAAAGCATGCTAACCGAGGCCCATGGAGACCGCGCATGATGCAAACTAGCAGTTAGGATGTCCAAATCAGAAAACAGAGGCCATTTATGATGCATGATCACCTAGCACTGGGCAAAACCCCTCGAAATGGAAAGGCCCCGAGTGCTCGGTCACAAGGAAAAGCCGAAAACCGTGGGAAAAGCACTAAAGTGAAACGTGGGTCCTAAACCCCAAATCTGGCGAAATATCGGAGGCATGTTGGGCGGTAAGTGGAATTGTCAGGAGACCCAGCGATGCCATACAATGAATGACGCGTGTCCAGAAGATGAGAGAGAAAACCACCTCTCATCGTGGGCTAACATCAGAGCAAGTCAACCACATGATATGAGCGATAACCGTAGGATCTAGAGGCCCCAGATCTAACGGTGGAGATTGCACCCGATGAATGACCGGATCTGGAGGGAGAATTAAGTTGCGATGTAGAAAAGTCTGAAGTCCGATTTGACTGCTAAGTTGGTGGATGAATCATTACACAGCGTAACCGAAATACCAAACCGTTTGAGGAAGAGTTGTCGCAGTTTGTGAGAGGACAAGTGCCCACTTCCCTCTGAGACGTTACACAATGTCGATGACGTAGAGGAAAGGAACTCCAAGCAAATAGCAGCAGGTGATTCGAAGGGGCGGAAGAGGAAGCGAACAATCATGAGACAAATTTGCTTTAAGCCATGAACAGACAGAGAACAAAAAAAATAAGCGAGCACTATAAGAAAGAAGGAGACAGTGAGACAGAGAGACAGAACAGAGAATAAGCAAGAATAAGAAAATAGAGAGCCGAGCTAACCTACAGAGTAAGGTAGCATCGAGTAGACAAAAGTCTTGGGAGGTTCGAGCAATCCTTGAGAGGATATCTGTCAAGAATTGGGTACCAAATTGGACAAATCCCATTCAAGACCAGTTGAGTTCAAGACTTGGTAAGGAAGAGTTTGTGCACTCTAGTGGCTTGGGTGACCCAAGAACCACCCTGCTAAGCATCATCTGTTTTAGGAGACTCAAATTGAGCTCCTCCTTGTAAAAACTCTGCTTTAAAGACACAATAAGAAAAGGCCACCACTAAAAGTTGGACTGGAGACGTAGCCCAGAAGGATTGGGTGAACTCCTTGTTAATTCGTTGTGTTCTTGTGTTTGCTTACTGTGTTTCTCTTACTGCTTTCCATTTTCCAGTGTCTATGTATTTTGAAATTTGATCGATCCATTGCCTAAGATAACATAGACACACACCAGCACATGAGTCTGTAATACCTTCATTCAATAAGTAAGTAACTGAGATCACTCATGAGTGATTATCAGATCAACCTGACTGGAGTACACAGCTACAACATTCTTTAGAATGTTACAATGTTACGACAGAAGAAGATGATGAAGATACATGGAATATTAATATCCCTGAGTCAGAGGGACAACACGAAGTTGGTGGACCTAATGCAGAGATCTCTAATATCTCGCAACCAGTGCACACAAAACAGGTAACATTGGCTCAGAAGTAGAATTGAAATTCTTGAACATTGGCGACTATTGGGATGAAGACATAGTGGATAAGGTCACTGAATTATTACATGAATACCATGATTTATTACCAACTATGTTCCCTAACTTGAAAGGGATAGTAGGAGATTTGGGTATGATGAAGATCAATCTAAAACCAGATGTGAATCCAGTTAAGCAACACCCATATTGGTTGAATCCCAAATACAAGGAAAAGGTTAGAGAAGAACTCGATAAGATGCCTGCGACAGGAATAATTGAGCATGTAGAAGAATCTAAATGGGTCAACCCTATCAGGATCCAGGAGAAGAAAACAAAGGGTGATATCAGGATTTGCGTAGATGTGAAGAAGTTAAATGATGTATGCGTACATGATCCATTTCATATGCCATTTACATATGAAGTTCTTAAGAATGTTGGTGGATAGGAAGCTTATTCATTTATAGATGGATTCTTGGGATACCACCAAATTAAGATTGCACCAAAGGATAGAAGAAAGACTACCTTCGCTACAAAACGGGGGTCATTCCAATACACAGTCATGTCGTTTAGAATAAAAAATGCTCCTGCGATATTTTTAAGGGTGGTAGTCACAACATTCAAGGAATTCACTCATAAATTTTTAAAACTCTACTTGGACGATTGGACAATGTTTGGGTTAGTCAAGAAGCATGTCTCTAATCTGCGCCTAATGTTGGGTACATGTAGGAAGTATCATATCTCCTTGAACTTGAAGAAATTCTTTTTTTGTGTGCGTTATGGAATATTGTTAGGCCATGTTGTCTGTAACCAGGGATTGATGGTAGACGCCATTAAGATTGTTGTAATTATCAATTTTGAGCCCCCTAGGAACATAAAGCGGCTATGCGCGACATTGGGTCATACTGGGTACTATAGAAATTTTATTAAGATGTACACAAAAATCACTGTGCCCATGGAGAAGTTGTTAAAGAAGGATGCTAAGTTTTATTGGGATGATGATTATATGAAGAGATTGGATACTCTGAAGGAAAATATGGTTACAACACCAATCCTAGTATTCCCGTATTGGAAGAAGTAATTTCATGTGCATGTAGATGTGTCTTATATAGCATTGAGAGCCGTCTTAACTCAACCAGGGACAGGAGATATTAATCACCTGATTGCCTTCACCAGTAAAAAAACTATATAAGGCTAATAAGAACTATTCAACCATAGAGAGCGAAGGATTTGCCATGGTTTACACACTACATACATTCAGGCATCATCTACTACGTGCGCACTTTAAGATGTACACAAACCATTCTACTTTGAAGTACATGGTCAATAAGCTTGTGTTGGGAGGGCAATTTGTAGATGGTTGGTCCTTTTCCTCGAATATGATTTTGAAGTGATAGTGAAGCCCAAGAGATTGAATGCTAGACCGGACCATCTCTATCGGATCGAGAATGGCGAAGAGCCTACAAATATTGATGTAGGATTTCTTGACATGCAACTCTTTGTTGTCAGGGTTGCGAATGAGAATTTTGTAGACATTATTTAGTTTTTATCTGCCGGCGTAGCTCCTGAAGGTTATAAGACACAACGTAAGAATGAATTAGTTGTCAAGGTTGCAATTTTTTCCGTGATTGCAGGGAAATTATATAAGATGGGGTTGGATGAAGTTCTACACCGACATGTGCCTGAATATGAAAGACAATATTTTATCTTAAGCACATGGTGGTGTCACTAGAGGACACTATGCAGACAAGGCAACTGTGCAAAAGTTCCTACGAGCAAGATTATGGTGGCCTACGGTACACAAAGATTTTAGGGAGTACGGCAGCATGTGTGATGTGTGTCAAAGGACCAAGAGACCATCGCAAAGGGATGAATTTCTATTAAATATGCAAGTCACACTACAAGAATTTGATAAATGGGCAATTGACTTCGTTGTACCTATTCATCCACTAGGGAAGAAGTTGAGATCACGTTATATTATCACTATGATGAAGTACTTAACCAAGTGGGCTGAGGCATAGCCTATGAAGGATTGTGGTGCAAATGCTACTGCGAATTTCATATTCGAGTTTATTATATCAAGGTTTGGATGCTCGAAGATTTTGATGAGTGATAGAGGTTCACAGTTCTTGAATGAGACAAATATAGCTTTAATAGAAGAGTCCCAGATGTACCATTAGAATAGTATATTGTATCATCCCTGGGTGAATGGAACTGCCGAAGCTTTCAAAGAGATCTTGGAGAATAACCTCACAAAGATCTACAATGTTAATAGGAATGATTGGGATGTGCTCATACCAACGGTTCTATGGGCATATAGGACAACCTGAAAGACATTGATTGGGAAAACACCATTTTGACTAGTTTATGGACAAGAAGCAGTGATGCCAGTGGAATACATAGTGCCCATCCTAAGGATCAAAATAGTAACTGAGATGGCATATCATGACGTAATGGAGGAACGCCTAAACTAGCTACTTGTGTTAGAGGAAAACTGATTTTTGCTTTGCTTTCATCAACAGGTGCAAAAAGTAGAGAAAAGGAATGGCACGATCGCCACATTGATAAACGCACTTTCAAGAATGGTGATTTGGTCCTGATGTATGACAACAAGTTTACCAAATTTCTGGGGAAGTTTGAGATGCATTGGCTGGGACCGTATGTAATTAAGGATATTTTAGATGGTGACGCATTTTAGCTCGCAAAGCTGAATGGGGAAGTATTTCCTTACAGGATTAATGGGAGTAGATTGAAGGTTTACAGGGACAATCCTGCTCTTGCATAATGACTACATGACTACAGGAAGGTCTTCGTGCTTCTGGGAGCTGAAAGAGAGTGCAGAACTATAAACTACTATGCTGAGGAAATTTTTTATATAAGAAGGAGGGATGCACGATGTTGTGGACGATGGGCGTAGGTGGAAGCTGCAACAAGGTAGTTGTGCCACAAGGACGAGTGCCACACGGCCTACTCATAAAGTGACCGTTGGAACAAATGCAGTTGATTCTACAGAGAAATTTATATTGAAAGGAGCAGGGGAAATGCATTTAAGGCCCAAATTTGGGAAAATCTGTTGCCAAATTCCCATTTATGAGGAATATTTGAGGGGGAACAGATATTTTGAAATTGAATTGGGTTATAAATATCGCACCCCACGCCACATTTGGACATTTTTCTTCTTTAGAATTTTCTATGTGTTTTTGCGCTTCAAGAGCCGAGTGTGTTGCTGCATGTTTGGTTACCTGAGTTGGGAGAAAGTTGAGCAGGAGTTCTTGGAGAGAGGGTTAGGAAACATCATGATTGCAACACCGCCTATCCATGCTACAACACCCAGGTTGTCGAAGGTAAAGCCTACTGCCTCCACAAAAAGTGAGAAAAAGTAGAAGAAACCACAATAGACCCTTGTTCGACAATTTTCGTGGATAGTTCCAATCGTGAAAAGAGAGAAGGGAAAAATGGATAAAAACAAGCAGCCAATGGAGCCTCAGGACTTGGATGAGGAAGAGCTGCAAGGGGAGTTTGAGGATATCAACACAGAAGGCACAAAGCCAATTTTACGTTTGCTACCATATATGCCACCACGAAAGCCTACCTCCAAAGTAACTAAGGACCGAAACTCTGTAAAGTTCAAGGTATTCACACTGTTGCTGCCAAACGAAGTACCTATTGAGGGGGAATTGTTAGCCCTAGTACCATACCTGAAGATGGAAGATTAGGATTTGGGCGACCATGAGAAATTCCCACAACTAGACCCCAAAAAGTATCTAAAGATGGTATACTATGAGAAGGCAGGCCTTACAAGACTTGAACCAATGAAATGGGCAGTCAGTATTGGGCGTGCAGGATTGCTAAACATGTTGTATATCCCTCATTTTAGCCAAAGCATCATTAACACCATTTTTGTGTGCCAGCTGTTGGCATTGGTGAATGATGGGTGTCTTTGGTTGGGCAAGCCCATCCCAAATGACGACATGTTGATATGAAAAATCACATCACTACCCTATAAAGGCGCGAACCCCAAAGATGCTTTTGTGGGGAAGTCACGGGAGAAAAAGGTCATAGATCAAATGAAAAGTGACTTCGGGTTGGTAAAGAAGTCTAAGGGCTATGCCATCAGTTCCATCTCAGACGAAGCTGTGCGGTTTGCTGCACAAATTTTGGTAGGCAAGATCATGCAAAAGTGTCGGGAAGATGAAGTACCAGCACCAGTGGTATCCTTGGTTGTGCAGTGCAATAAGGGGTTCAATTCAATTGGGAAAAATACCTGTGTCAAGAATTACTAGATGATTGTCACAAAGCGCAGGAGGATGGTAAAGCATTCCACTACGCGTAGCTTTTATTGTTGATCACGCTGATAGCTTGGAGGAAACTAGATGATTCACAGTTCCCTAATATGGATCCAAAGTTGTGCGAGGCTACTAGATTTTCCTCCCTGTGGGCAACAAAAAACCCTGCCCGCGTAATAGAAAATAAGATGTTTTAGGTATTATTTGAAATGGATCTACGAATGGTGATTAACCATAAGCCAAGGTTGTCACTAAGTCTATTCACGGAATATCGGTGCATCGCTAATTTTAAGGTTGATTTCCACCATGTATACTTTCGAACAAGGAGCAATTTGAGGAAGAACTAGACAACTTCTCTGTTTTTGGTCTCCGAAGATGATATCGGCTAGCTAGCCCTTTAGTGGCCGACTGGCTGGCTCCTTCTGATAGATATTGTAGAGGGTGCCACAGGGACTAGTAAGGAAGGCACAATAGGGACTAGCAAAGAGGCGAAGAAGGAAAAGAAGAAGGTGACCATCGACCTAGAAAAGAATACCACGCAGGAACTAGAATGTGAGCAAGAAGAAGAGAAACATACATAATATCAGGGTAATAAAGACCCCTTTGTATACATGTAGGATGTTGGTTCTCCCTTTGTTGTCAAACGATGATAGAAGATAAATGCGGGAGGTGCATGTAAGAAGAAAAAAATATGATAAGTTCGTTGGCCCGGAGGCCATGGTTGTCACTAAGGGGGGTCTTGATGAATTTGGAGATACTGTCATGTCCATGACGAATGAAATCTAGGGCCACATTGAAGAGCTGTACCAGTTCGTATTGGCGAAGGTCCAAAAGGGACTCAAGGAATTGCAGGGTTAGGTGAGTCAGGCTCAAGTGAGCGCTGTTCAAGGGAGTCTGTCTCAAGTGAGCATTGAACCAACGACATCGGGTAGTGTGCAGTCAGTACACACTTTAGAGCTCCGCATTATACCCCTCCCTAATGGATCCTTACACCTAACTGATGTCGCAAATGGGGAGAGTGCACAACCGCCTAAGAACGTGAGTATTAACCTTGTGACACTCCGTCTGCATACATTGCATGAGATACAATAGGGTGTAGCATGTGAGCTTAAGGTGTGAGAGAAACAGGCTCTCATGGCAATCAAATATGTGAAGATCATTAGTCAGCAGATGTACGGTGAAAAGCATAAATGTTTTCAAGATCCCAATGATGCAGCTGCGAGAAGGGTGCAGTTGGAGTAGTCCATTTCCAGAGTATGTAGTGAGCTTCCAGAGCTCCAAGTTCGGTCTGAGGCTGTTTCAGAAGATAAAGTGTAGTAGCTGGCAGATGTATTAAGAGAATCAAAGTTGCATGTGGACAAAATTTGTTTTGATCTACAGATGCAAATTACTGAGATTCAAATGAAGCTGCAAACCACCATACCATTGAATATCCGGGAGCATTGTGATGCTTCCATCAGAATAGAGAGGGTAAATATGGACACTGCAGTCAAGGGCTGTAGCCAACTGTTCAAAGAAACATTCGAACCATGGGCCTCACTGCAGGAGGAACCATAGGTGAAAAATATTGAAGTAACGATCCGAGATAAGCAACTGCAATATGGTAAGATAAAGGCAATGGCACACACCTTAGCACCTGTGCAACAACTCTCCTGATTGAAAGAAGGGACATCCCTGGAAGTGAGATCGACGAGTTGGGGAAGAAGATGTAAATTATCACTACATAGATGTAGCCATGGGAAGAAGAGGCAGGGAAAATCTCACAGATTATGGAAGGCGCGCTCAAGAGCATGCAAAAAATTCAGTGAACAATCAGCTTATAGCAGAAGGATCGACTAAGGAAAATTTGGTCGAAGAAGTTCAACATCTCGAAAGAAAAGGTCCAAAGTGTTCCAGTGGAGTGACTTGAGGATGAGTCACATATGTGTGTGGGGGAATATTCAAATGGGGTCCCCTGGGTCAAATTTTGATAAAATATTGTAAAGTATTCGCATTTTGAGGAGTGGTGCATGCAGTGCGAAGGTCAATAGGAGTCAAGGGGTTTTAGGAAGGTTAAAACCCCTTACATTTTGGTATTGTTTTGAGGTCTACTCATGGTCTGCGGGCCATGGTATTGTAATAGAAAAGAGTATATAAAAGGGTGTCTTAGTGAGTCCAAGGGAATCAATTAATCAATAGAATGGGATTTGATATGTTTTGAGTATGTAAAGGTATGATATTTCTATATTTTTGATGAAAGGGAAGGCTCCTGTAGCTAAGTGCGTGGAGACCTTGGTAAGTCTGCAGTTGAGTGCATGGGCACCTGCAGCTGTGTGTGTAGGATCTGTAAAGTCTGTATATTGAAGATATATGGAAATAAAGAGTATTTGATGCAATTTTGTGTCCAATTTATATACTTATGTGTTTTATGTAATTAAGCTAAGTTGAATGCCATTTATTTGTATGTTTGTAATAATTTCTCTGTGAAGACCTGGGTCTACTATTATACCTTATTTTATGCATGGCTAGATGTTTACGCGAATTTCATAGCTCTGTTAACTGAAAATTGCTTTAATTTTGGGGATTTCAGGGATAAGGGTTCACAAAGGTCAAATCAGGCCTGAAACTAAAGAAACGCCCTAACCCCACATCACATAGCTTTTTGGATGCAGAAACGTGGTTCTAGCATCCCCCAATATTGCCTCGGGTGAGATGCAACTTGTGTTAAGAGGGTTGTTGCCGAAAGGACCAATAATGTAGGGTTTTGTTGGTTAACACAGCTAAATCTGAACCTGGGTCTAAGCCCCCTCAAGTCAACACTTTTCCTTTCCTTACTCCAAAGTTGAGAAAAGGATTTCCAATTGATCCTCAGAAATAAATGTGCTAAAATGCTATTTTTTATTTTTTAATGCATTTTTCATTGCCTTTGCCAAATTCCTTTAGCCATAATAACTGAATGAACACCCACTAGGATGTTTTCCCACCATTGAGCTTGGAATATGTGTCCCATGACTGTGGTCTTATATATCTTTAAATGATTTTTTTAACTAGAGTTGTTACAGAACCCTCCCACTTGGGGGAACACCGTCCTTGGTGTTCAATGACACCTATAACCAACAAGATTGCTTAAAACAAAACATATTTCCTATGGAGCTTTATAACATGGCTCGTTGCAGTATTTACAATGATCCCCGTTGAATAAGTGATAATCATATTATTTACTGGAGCTTTATAACATATCTCATTACGATATTTACAATAATAACCACATATACAAACATGCACATTTTCTCAACCAAAAAATAAAAGGATACGATGCCTGCATCTGCAACAAGGGAGTCTAGAGGCTCACACCTTCACCCTCAAGGTAATACCTCGATTCACTTCCTTCCTAGGAAGTCTCGAACTCCACTACCAAAGTCAAAGTTGCATCCAATGTCCAGCGTTGCAATCCTGCACCATTTGTCCTCTCAGTGAATAGTTACCGACTCATTGTTCTAGGGCACACTCCTAATGTGTATATGATTTCATTTGGCAATACTAATAACCAAACATATCCATCCCCAACCTTCCCTTCTTTTCTACATTGTTCCTCAGGCAATTCGATCACCCCTTCCGTGCAATCACTCACCTTCCAAGTTCCTCGACATGCCCTATCTCGAGCGATCCATCCATTGGAAAGTCTTCCTCGCATCGGAAGGTCAAACAACCAAGGCATATACTTGCCTCAAAACCATCATACTAGTCATAACATGCTCATGGAAATCAATGGACACTATTGGGTACTAATGTCCCACAATGGCCCTCCTCTTGAAGTGCTTTACCAACATATTGTTGCTTGCTCCAATTCATTTTAGCCATAATAATCATAGGAAGTCCTGAATCCACTACCAAAGTCAAAGTTGCATCCAATGTCCAGCACTGCAATCCTACACCATTTGTCCTCTCAGTGAACAGTTATCGACTCATTGTTCCAAGGTGCATTCTTAATGTGCATATGATCTCATTTGGAAATACTAATGACCAAACATATCCATCCCCAACCTTCCCTTCTCTGCTACACAATTCTTTAGGCAATTCAATACCCCTTTCATGCAGTCACTCACCTTCCAAGTTCCCCAACATGCCCTATCTCGAGCGATCCATCCCTTGGAAAGTGTTCCTCATATCGGAAGGTCAAACAACCGAGGCATATACCTGCCTTAAAACCATCATACTAGTCATAACATTCTCATGGAAATCAATGGACACTATTGGGTACTAATGTCCCACAATGGCCCTCCTCTTGAAGTGCTTTACCAACATATTGTTGCTTGCTCCAATTCGTAAATAAATGTGGTAAAATGCTATTTTTTATTTTTTAATGCCTTTTCCATTGCCTTTTCCAAATTTTGTTATCCATAATAACCAAATGAACACCCACTAGGATGTTTTCCCACCATTGAGCTTGGAATACGTGTCCCATGACTGTGGTTGTATATATTTTTAAATTATTTTTTTAACCAGAGTTGTTACAGAACCCTCCCCCTTGGGGGAGCACTGTCCTTGGTGTTCAATGACACCTATAACCAATAAGACTGCTTAAAACAAAACATATTTCCCATGCAGCTTTATAACACAGCTCGTTGCAGTATTTACAATGATCCCCATTGAAGAAGTGATAATCATATTGTTTATTGGAGCTTTATAACATCTCATTATGATATTTACAATAATAACCACATATAAAAACATGCACATTTTCTCAACCAACAAATAAAAGGATACGATGCCTGCATCTATAACAAGGGAGTCTAGAGGCTCACACCTTAACCCTCAAAGTAATACCTGGATTCACTTCCTTCCTAGGAAGTCTCGAATCCACTACCAAAGTCGAAGTTGCATCCAATGTCCAGCGCTACAATCCTACACCATTTCTCCTCTCAATGAACAGTTACTAACTCATTGTTCCAGGGCGCACTCCTAATGTGCATATGATTTCATTTGGCAATACTAATGACCAAACATATCCATCCCCAACCTTCCATTCTCCGCTACACAGTTCCTCAGGCAATTCGATCACCCCTTCCATGCAGTCACTCACCTTCCAAGTTCCCCGACATGCCCTATCTCGAGCAATCCATCCATTGGAAAGTCTTCCTTGCATCGGAAGGTCAAACAACCAAGGCATATACTTGCCTCAAAACCATCATACCAGTCATAACATGCTCATGGAAATCAATGGACACTATTGGGTACTAATGTCCCAAAATGGCCCTCCTCTTGAAGTGCTTTACCAACATATTATTGCTTGCTCCAATTCCTTTTGTTGTTGTTGCTAGTGCTTGCTATCAATTTTCAACCACCTAATGGGCATTTCATTGTTGGGTCCCTATAATACTAGTGATTACCCCATTACTATTTTAGTTTCATCCCTTATTAATATTGTTGTGCTCCTATTGTCCCCATATTGTTATTGTGCCCCATAGAATCCCTCTATTGTTATTTTGTGGCTTTATATTATTATTGTTAGGTCGGCTGGGTTATATTGTGACTCCTTAGACTCCTATATAAAGAAAGGAGGTTTTGTCATTTGTATCATCCAAGAATTGTTCATTTATGTAATGTAAAGGAGGTTGCCCCCTCGAAGAGGCTGAATTCTAAGGCGTTGATCTATATTTTCTATCTTTCTTGAAGCTGGTTTCATAACATTCATTCTTTCCTATACTAAGTAAATAACTTCCATTAGATTCAAAATAAACTGAAATAAATTCACATTATACCTCATTGGTGGTCCGTCAACAAGGTACAATTGCAATTATGTTCACTTCCGATCACAACAAGTCAAAATAGCATCTTTGACCAAATCATCATGCATAAACATATCATATTAGGTTAGCTCAAAACACAACCATCATAGATAAAAATCATAAATCATATGTACCCATCATAAACCAGAATCATATATCATATATGATCATCATAGACGAGAGTCATAAATCACATGCATAATAAAACTGAAATAAGATATTGATACTTATCCTTTAATCAATCCTTAGCTTCTACCTTTGTCCTTATTTTGTATACTCATTGGATTAGTTTCCACACTGGATAAACACCCAATGCCTTCTTCTCAATTGGGTGCATATACACATAGTCTGCATCACAAACATATAACCACATACAACATACAACATCGTGCAATACATGCACCTACACTTGACATACCACACATACACCTACACCTAGTGTAAAACACAACACACTACATACTCCTACATCCGGTGTGTAATGTCTCCTAATAATAATAAAAATAATAACTAATATAATATAATATTAAAATATAAGAATATAAATAATAACCAATAAATAAAAGATAATAATAGTGAATAAATAATAAATAATGAAGAAAAATATAATAATAGTAAATAAATAAAATAGTAAATAACAATACTAGAGTTCTAAATAAATATAAATAAAAATAAACTATAAAAGTAGTAAAAATAAGTAAAGTTAACAAAAAGTACAATAAAATAAGAAAGAGTTAAATTAAGAGAACTATAAAAATAGTTAAATAAAGTAAAGCTATCAAAAAATAAAAAGGAATAAAATAAGAAAGAATTATATTAACAGAATTACTAAATTAAGTTAAACTTAAAATAAATAAATAAAAGTTGCATGTTGATACATGGAGTGTGTGCATGTGGTTCCTCTTCTAATGTTTGCTCTATTTAAAAGATGGTGAGGAAGATGAGAGATCATTCCATGATTCCATCATCCATTCTCTTGGGAGAAAAGTGTTGTGAGACAAAGGATTCCCAGGCAGTAGTACGTTGGTTGAGGGCTCGAGGGTGGCTAGTTGTAGCAAGATTTTGTGCAATTGAGCCTACGGTTGGGTGGAGAGTCATCCCCAAAACTTTGTTGTGGTTAGCAGGATTCAAATAGCGTTCAACTCCGAAATCACAAGTTAGGGATATCATCACCACAGGTAAGTTGTCTCTACTCATATTTCTAAAATTTGATGTTAAATAGTTGATAATTTGTGTGTTGATTATAAATCGCCTAATTAATCTAACTAGTTGCATGTTTTATTTTCGGGGTTGTTATATATGGTATTAAAGCAAATTTACAACACTTGAAGCCTATGAGTCATGCCATGCATATTTGTTTTAGTTAAAAATCTGGATGTAAATTGAGTTCTTAATATTGTTAATGACGTCTATAATGTTAATTAATTAGTTAGAGAAATAACTTAATATATCAGTGTTTTATCTTGGGAATTTTTCTTTTTAATAAAAATAATTTCATTTTCCTCGTGAAAATTTAAAGAAAATTTAAGAATATATATTTTAATAGATTTAAATAGAAATACAATATTAAAACAAAATTGTTATTATTATCAAATAAAATAATCTATTTATATGTGGACATTTTGTATTTAAATTTCCATGTCATTATAATCTAAGTTCATTGGTGTGTATGTGCTCTCTTTTAAAAATAAAATTTTTCTATGCCTCTTGCTACTCTTACTCTTCCTACATACTGCGCCTCCACCAAAGCGTCCTCCCTGAGAAGAATACCTAAGCACGATTTGAATCCGCGATCTCATCAATCGGGGTTTAGCGTGTTCATGCCACTATCCACTTCCTACTGGTTTCTTTGACGATGAGGGTTTCAGTTTTTCAAAGGTCGTAGTGTCCTTCACCATTTTTATTTTTCACAAGGTTCTTGTCCTAGGCGGGAATCAAACACTTTTGTTCTCTGCGGTTTGTCTCTTCTCAAAATTCTTCTCCTTAGCTATGAATCGGTCCCTTCCGCATTTTCTTGTGCCATTCTTTACATTCTTTCGATTTTTTTTTCTTACTATTCTTATCCGTGAAACAAAAGATTAAGGGTTTTCCTCACATGAAACTATTGACCTAGAGAGACACTGAATGGATTGAATCCCCCTCCTGTCATTTCACCGCTACTATGTGTTAAACTTTTTGATATTTGAAACTTATCACATGTAAACTTTTGATCAAAACAATAAACTTGCCACATAAGATACAATAATTCAAATTCACCACATGTAATTTAATTAAAATAATACTGCATTAATTCGAATTGAGTAGCAGCTAGAGATAAATTACATTTTTTTTTGTAAGTGGAGTAGGTTTTTAAGAAGTAAAATTATATTGTATTTATTGGAAATTATATAATAAATTGATTTGATTGTGAAGTTAATGGTAATAATTAATAGTTGTGGAAACTAATATGATTTTCAATTTTATATATTACATAATATAAAATTGCATAATATGTATGTAGATACTATTAATTGTTATTTTAAATTTATCAAAAAAATGTGTTGATATATTTAATAGGTGTTTAAAATTTAAGTGAGTTAATTTATGATATAAGTGGAAAATATTTGTAATAATAGAATAATGTATATTGAAATTTTATCATATAATTTAATATAATGAAACTTATGATGAACATATATTAATATTATAAATGATTTTAAAAGGTTTGTTTGTATTAGGTGATAAATGATATTTTGACATATATGATTTACGAAAGATATAAATATATAAAGATGAAGGTTTACGTAATATAGTTTAATATATACTAATTGGGTAGTATGAGATTTTATGTAATTCTTGAATAGGATAATTAGTTGAAGTGCACACCTATTGTAAAACATAGGGATATAATGTGTTGGCATTATGGTTCTGGTATGATTTCAGATGTTGTACTTGATGGCAAACACCCATGGCATGGCCCTCATTTTGATGAAAATAAAGAAGTACGCAGGAGAACAGTTCAGGAGGTGCGTACCCGCAAGTATGCCGTGCAGGGATCGCGTCCAAATACGCGGGTCACACATTCATGGGGTGCGTACCCCAGTGCACACATTTCAAGGCAGTTAAGCGCCCACCCATGGGGTTTCTCAGTGGCATTTAGCCAACAGTATTGGGTTATCATGGTTTTGGCCCGCGGTATTGATTATTTTATTATTATTATTGAGCCCCATGATCCTTGATTTGAGGAAGAGCTAGCCTATATAAAG
>APFE030750699.1:40381-78958 GCA_000404065.3 Pinus taeda | reverse complement strand
TCTGAAATATTGGGTTATTGTTTCAAAAGCTCGATCTATATGAAAGTGAAGTGGAAAGCGAATCTGTGAAGGGTGATCTCTCGAGCGTTGCAGCTGCGGAAGTGAGGAGGCGTCGCAGGAGACGCCGCAGGAGGCACCACAGGAGACGCCGCAGGAGGCACTGCAGGAGATCTAGTTATCTGGGTGACTTACTGGTACTTGACGATCATTTGATATTTATGGATCCAGTTTGAAAATTTATGAAAAGTGGTCCTTGAAAGAAAAGAAATAGGGGGTTGTAGCTCCCTTCCAGGAGAGATTGGAAAACAAGAGAGAGTTGTAGCTCTCTGCAGGTTGCAGCCAGCGTACTGGTAAAGGACTGCACCAGTACAAGACCATTGTAAAAGGAGTTTCTAATTTGAAAGAAGAAAGAGACATATTGCAGCAGGTGGTTTTCACCCACATTGGGTTTCCACCTTATATCTGGTGTTCTTTGATGTGACTGTCTGTTTTTCTTGTTCATGCTCATTGCTTTATGGTACTGATATGCAAAATTAATTCAGTATAAATAAGAAAGATTTTGAAAAAGAATTAGATAATACTGATTCACCCCCCCCCTCTCAGTATTATTGTCAACATAATGATACGTCCAAAACAAAACAAAAGAAGAAGAAAAAATTGGCACCCTTTTATATGCTCCCTATAGCATGATGATTTTCATAAAGGTGATAATGAAATTATGTTAGTAGACATGTACTAATGAATCCATGAAGAAATCGACATGCATATCATGTTTTTAATAATGTAAAACTAAAATCTTGACATGAACATGCAAACAAATTTGGATCATATGGGAATTAAAGAGACAATAGCTATTTGGCGAATATGTGAGGAAATAAGGGTGCGATTTCATGGAAGTAATGAGTATAAACCTAAGATAGCAAGAAACTGGCTTTGGGAGAATAGTAAACCTATTATTACAATAATATGGTGGAAAAAGATATATAAATAGACAACAATCTTAAGAAAGAAAGGAAGGTTTCTATGTTTGATTTCCAACATTAACAACATGGAGGAAGGAAAGAGGAGGAATTTTCACATTTCTAATGAGAATAATGAATGGTATCCTAGTAACCACAACCAACTCAGAAGGAGGAGGTTAAATTAAACTCATAGTCACAATATATTCTTGAAAAATAAAGATGGGGAAGAAGCAGGGACAACTTATAATTTTCCTGGAAGGGGGGTGATATCACCATTTGATGCACTTTATATAATGTGTTAGTGTTCATAAATCAAGAACATACTTGACTTATATTAGGGGCATGCACTATGAAGTTCATGGGAAGAATAAGGAGGAATTTACAAAAAAATAAATAAATGACAATGAATGTTAACCCCCATAACAATGGCCAACTTAGACTAATGAGGTGAAAAAAAATAGTTATTGATAGATACTTAAGGTGGCTGAGTGAAAGTGTCACAACAATGGTAGGAACTCAATAAGAATGGGTAGCTCTTTTTAGAACATAATGGAAGAATTTGGAAGTCATAAATTTGTATTCTAAACATATTCTTCAAAGGAAAAAAAAAAAACCTTGGTAGAAAATGGTTGTGGAATCATGTAATTATTTCTATATAAGAACATGCTGAGAATCACTATCATTTTGATTTAGGGATGATGCATATAAGGAAGGAACATCGACAATCAACTAATGAAATTGAATTTACAAGGGCCCTGAAATGTATGACAACATTGGATTAAAGAAGTAAATCCACAATAAAATTCATCGGTTGGAGGAAGATAAATTATGTGAGTAGAGGAGCAGTAACAACATTTCCAAGTGTAACAATTTTATGCATTTAAGATAGGAGGAAAAGAAACCATAATGATATTTCCACCTTTGAAGCTAGCAAACATGGAACATTAGGAAATTAAGACTATTGGAGAAAATAAAAATATATCTATGAATATTCGGTATGAGGAAGTCAAGGAGTGATTCATTCAAGAAGAAAGTTATCCTAAGGATACAGATGAGTGGATTTATGAACATGATTGCTAACAATCAAAGTGATGAGCTATATAATTTAGAAGTATTGAGGTATGAAGTTGTGAGCACTTTTATTTGGTAACAAATGATAAGTAATAAAATAGGAAAATGTTTCAAGGATAACGATTGTTTAACTTTTGGAAAAATAAATACAGTATGTAGACTAATGAGAAAACACTAAGCATGAAGCCCAGAAAGAAATATAGTTGGAAATCCTATGATGAGGCATTGACAAGGATTACACATAAATTGACAAAATAAGTGAGAATCAATTAATAAAGGGTGGACTTGAATAGAGGTCACTCCAAGTGAAATGATGATCTATTTATTACTTCATATAAAATAACTTATTAGTGTAACATTAGTATTGGAAGAAGTTGTTTCCAAACACATCAGGCAGACCAAATATTTCATGGATGATAATGGTGGTAGTGGTTCCAATCATTTCAAATTCTAAACTAAATATTTAACAAGTGATAATTAAAGTGGAAGAATCCATGGTCCAACTTGAAGATGAGTGAATCTACAATAAAAGAGATCAAGAGGGAACTTGATGAGATAAGAAAATCTTTTAGGATGAACAATGACAATTATGTGAGTGATGGATAGATCACCAAGGGAAAACAAACCCTCGGGCAGGTGGATTAGGCATGACATAAGACTTAAATAAGGATGGCCAAGGGTATGTGTTTTATTTGGATAAGAAAACTATGTATAGTGTTCATGGAATTTTAACTTGATATTGATGATTTAAATGATTGTACAAATGGTAATATCTTAACAACGAGTTTTACTAAAATTTCTTTGGAGAAGGAAGAATATATGACGAGAGATTAAGGCTCAAGATGATGAGGCTTATTTGAAATTTAATGATGTACTTATATGAGTATACCTATGGTGTAAATGGTTAACTTACTAATAAAAAGAACATGAAATGATTATTGAAAAGTGATTGGTATCTTGATGAAAACATGACACTAATAGTACCGATGAGATAACATAGACCCTAGATGGATGTTGAATAATCTTGGTTCATAGTTGGTACTCAATGTTTATACAAGCAAATGAAATTCGTTTTCTCATGAATCACAATAAGAATATTTATGGTGCATTATTATATATTTGATAAGTATTGAGATGATTCTCATATTGATTATGTTTCATGATATGATGGTATGAGGATACTGATGCACATGTGGTTCTTATTCATTTAGTTTGATATGAAAATGATGTTGTATGTTCATGATGCATATGATATGCATAGGGATTACGTTGTTACAATAAAATGTATATTGACATGTGGTTCATTTATTATGTGATGTCATGATATATATTTGATAAATACTTGTTGATGTTATAACTTATGCTGGTGTTTCATAAGGCGAAGCATGTGGTAATTGCATGCAGATTTTATGACATACAAGAGTATGCGTTTTTTTATACTATTTAGAATGTGGTGATTAACAATGGTGTTATGTTATCATGAAGACATGCAAGAGTTGGCATGTCGATTATTTTCTATGATACTATGATTATAACTAATGCACTGGTTGCATGTTGAGATGTGGTGACTAACAGGAACTCCACAAATGGGTTGAGGGGACTGGTTTATTTGATGATCTCGTGGGAGCCCATACTTGCGAGGGAGAATATGTAACACCATATGGGCTAGGGACATACAGAATCAAAACTACATATGCCAGTGGTTCCTTTTGTCTTGTATAGCTCTTGATGGATAGCTTTTGAAGGGTTATGGGACCATCATGAGGAGGCGAAGTGCCTGATATTGTAGACCAGGTGCCTAGTATTGGATTGGGATGCCGAAGTCTGGTGGGAGTGTAAGGACTTCGATGCCTGGGGTTATGCACCTTAGTATTTATGGAGGGAGTGGGCCAATCTTGTGAGATGCCGGAGTCATTGAGTACTATACCAGATGACTGACTTGGGGCTGATGAGGTCTGAGTCGGGCGTGAGCATTGGGGCCAGCCTTGGATTAGGATACAGACTGAGGAGGCTTATGCTTGGTTCCGAAAGGGAGAAAAAGGACAAAGATTCCTTGAGATTTCTTGGGTGTTGTGAAAACTTTCGATGCCTGTTGGTTATACTAGTTCAGTAGAGGATGTAGGGCAAACATGAAGTAATAATAACTAACTAAATAAAATGTTAAATAATTCAACTTAACTTCGGGACGAAGTTCCTTAAAGAGGGGGAGTATGTAAGGTCCCCTAATAATAATAAAAATAATAAATAATAATAATATAATATAATATAATAATATAATATAAGAAAATAAATGATAAACAATAAAGAAAAGATAATAATAGTAAATAAATAATAAATAATAAGAAAATATAATAATAATAATAAATAAATAAAATAGTAAATAATAATACTAGAGTTCTAATAATAAATAAAAACAAACTATAAAAATAGTAAAAAAAGTAAAGTTACCAAAAAATACAATAAAATAAGAAAGAGTTAAATTAAGGGAACTATGAAAATAGCAAAAATAAGTAAAGTTATCAAAAAGTAAAAAGGAACAAAATAAGAAAGAATTATATTAAGAGAATTACTAAATTAAGTTAAACTTAAAATAAAGAAATAAAAGTTGCATGTTGACACATGGAGTGTGCGCATGTGGTTCCCCTTCTAATGTTTGCTCTATTTAATAGACAGTGAGGAATATGAGAGATCATTCCATGATTCCATCATCCATTCTCTTCGGAGAAAAGTGTTGTGAGACAAAGGATTCCCTGGCAGTAGTACGTTGATTGAGGGCTCGGGGGTGGCCAATTGTAGTAAGATTTTGTGCAATTGAGCCTACGATTGGGTGGAGAGTCATCCCCAAAACTTTGTTGTGGTTAGCAGGATTCAAATAGCGTTCAACTCCGAAATCACAAGTAAGGGATATCATCGCCATAGGTAAGTTGTCTCTACTCATATTTTCGAAATTTGATTGTGTGTTGATTATAAATTGCGTAATTAATCTTCTTAGTTGCATGTTTTAATTTCGGGGTTTTTACACAGTGTATGCCACAACACAATACATACACTTACACCCGGCATACAACACAATACATAAACGTACACAACGAATACACATGTCACGATACCATGACTACACAATGCACATACATAGTAACGCATTGTCATAACACAACATGTACGAAATGCACACAATACCACATGTACATCAATACCATATGCACAACATGTACACAGTACCACCTGTACAAAGCACCACCTGCACACCATGTGCACAACATCACATGTACACATCACCACCTGCATAACGTGTACACAATACCACATGTACATCGTACCACCTGTACAACATGTACACAACGCTAGACGTACAAAACACCACATGCACATATACACGACACCACATATACACAAGACCATATGCACAACATGTACACAACACCACCTACACACAACACCACATGTACAACATGTACACTATACCCCATGCTCACAACACCACTTGTAGATTCATGTAGACAACACGAGATGTACATAAAGCCACATGTATAACATGCACACAGCACGATATGTACATAGCATTTCATATACAACATGTACATAGCACCATATGTACCCAACACTGCATATCCAACATGGGCACAACGCCATATGCACACAATGCACATATCCATCATGTTCACAATACATTATGTACACAAGACCTCATACCCAACATGTACATATAACAATATATACCCAACACTGCATATGCAATATACATGCAACACTATATATACCACCCTGTACATAACATTTCATAAATAACATGTACACACACTATACATACACAAGATCACATGCGCACAACATCATAGATGAAACATGTGCAACATATAAAACATATGCACAACAGTAGCACTGCACATCCAAAACCACATTGTCTCTACCAAGCAACCTTGCTTCCAGTGTCTTATCCATTCTTGTTCCAGCAAGTTGCAGACCTCACTACTTTCATTTTGCTGATGCGTCCCTTAGTATAGTCTGTACACAAAGTAGACATAATATAATCACATAATATCAACTCATAACCACGTGATACTGACCTTGTAGATTTGTCAGGACTACTCTTCCCACTTGATTCCTCATAAACCAGGAACCTATTCATGTCATTCACCTGCATAAGCAATCATTCCTCCACAATAATGATTCCTAACGACCCTGTCAGACAACAACATGCATACATACATATATATACATAAAAATATTAGCATTAAACAATCATGATCCATGATTTCCCTATCATACATGACATACATACATGCATACATGTATACATATATAGGCATCAACATAATCATGATCACAACATAATTACCAGATATCATAAGATCAAGGTTAAGATAACTCCCTTTATCCATGCACAACAAGCACAACATTGAGTACAATCATTCCCAACATGGCCAAGGCATCTGATACCTCATATCCATTTCCTTGCCTTTCTTGTTACCTTGATCATCATTGTACTTCCACTGTCCATTTACACCAATGGACTGAACCACTCCAACTGATTGTCATATTCTTACCTTCAACTTCCCTTACTCATGCACTGAGCTTCATCCACGACTTACATCGCCTATTTAATTTCATTCATCTCTCCCCAAACTCCACTAACTTTCCTCTTTTCCCAACCAATTCCCAAGACTCTCAAACATAAAAGGCAAGAACAAGAAAGAAATAAGAAGAAACCCTTAAAGAAAATAACAACATGACTCTACAAACAAAGTGGTATGTCCATACACTAGACATAAACAAAGTTTCAAACCAACCGTAAACAAAGCACAAAGAATTGAAATCACAAGACTCTCAACGGACACCATGACTCAATCCCCATGGTTCCTAGTGATTCCAAAGGAAAGCTCAACCTAAACCTTCTTCAAAATTTCATGAAAGGCTCTTGCCATGCAATCCCTTGCATCATATTGCCATAAAAACATAACTGTGAGTGCATAAATAAGCATAACAATACACCAATTACCTTAACTTGTTGTTCCAAGCACGTTGCTTGCAATTGAACACATCCACGCCATACCTCAAGGGACTCCAATCCTTTGACAAATCTAACTATAACTAGCAAGTAGTTGATGTACATGTTAAATACATGTTCATAACTATAGCACATATCCACATAATGTCAGATTAAAATCAAGGTTAAGAAGACTTCATGTATGCAAAGAAGTCATTCATTTGGAACTATAGTTTACAAACATATCCAAAGGAATTCTTGCCCAATTCCTCTATTTTACCTTTTCAATTTGTTGCAATAGAGTCTTACTATGTACTGTCACATCACCAAATGGATAGTTTTATAAACAATTAAACTATTACCATGTCATGCTAATACCAAGCATGTATCCTACAATTACACATGTCAACCACATGTTCCAAATATCGAGACAATCATATCTATCAATTTGAAATCAACCCTTACCAAGACTAACAACCATGTCAAAATCCATAGTCAACTCATAGTAATTAGACATAATGCTACAACTGCCACCTATTACACTCAATTACATGTGAGTTATCTCAACACATATGTCTGAGTAAAACCATCTTAAAACAAAGTCATTTCTTCATGCAATCTTACAAACACATACTCATATCAAGCAATTAATCAAACTTTCAAGAAAACTATAAACATACCATGTTAGATAAATCAACTAGACAACATAATAGGAACCAAACACTCAAACACCAAATAGACGACATAATTAAACAATCAAGCACCAAATATATAATGTAAGAAAACTCATATGTTAATGTATCTCAGGGGAGGCTATCTTATCTGCACAATCAAGATAGATTAGCATGATATAACTAGTGAATTTCCAAGACCTTAGGTCTAGGTTAGAGGCTTAAAATTACTGACACTACCAAACCAAGAATCTCAACCATAAACTACTTTGCAAAGTGGAAATATAAAGCAGTAAATCACATATGCATAATATACATAGTTTGAAACAAAATTGTACAATAATGTACAATCACCAATCTTCGTTATATTAAATCAAATCTGAATAATACAACAGACTATGGTATACAAGATACAATGACGATCTTGGCTGCATCCCTTCTCTATCGTATCTTGTCCTGCCGGTCCTTCATACCTGTACTATTCACTAGTAGTGCCTTAGTCCATCAAGGCATCTACACATCAAGACTCCAGGAGGGCCGCCCTCTAACAATACTGCAAGTCACTTCTGCTGCAAGTACATGAGCTCATCAAACTACTCTCTAGGCTAGCCAATTCTCGAGCTCCAATATGCCTTCTAGTAGCCTCTTTTTTCCATCAAAGAGCTACTCATAAGGCTGCAATCCTTCACCCAATCACGCACCAACAGCTTCCTTCTTGTCTACTACTCTATGGCTACTTTGGGTAGCCAACACGTTGCCCTCCAATCAACTCTAAGGAACCCAATCAATCACTGTCAATTTTTCTCCTAGTATGACACTTCACGCCTCGAAAGGTGAGACACATGGCATCAACAGATTTCTCAACAAACAGATCCAATCTGATCACACCTTGACCCAATACACATCTCCAAAACTGTTGTTTCACCATGTTGTACTATTGAAATGCTACATCACTAGTTAGGGCATCACCTACAACCCTTAACCTCAATCCAACTCAGCAAAACTAGATTGTAAAGGCTGCGGTCCACCATAAAAGAGGTCCTCCATGCTTACACTACCTTGTATGGTTGTTGTACACCCTAGACACAACCCTTAATGTTGAAAATAGCAACAAGGAATGCTAAAAATAACATTAATATAGATATAATTTCAGGATACATTCCAATTTTAATTAGTCCCTAAAAGTAAAATTCGAATTTGATCTCAGCAGCTGTTTGTAAAATAATTAATTAATTCATCTTGAGTTAATTAGTTGGAGAAAATCAAACATGAAGTTTATGTGAAGACATGCAACATTTATCCCTTTGATTGAGGAAGTTATCCCTTAATTAAGGAGATCACGATGAGTTGTAATTAGTTAGCTCAGTTAACTGAGTTAAGTCCAGTTAGATTAGTTCCAACATTTTGTGGAACTGATTGTGAGTTCAGTTAGTCAATGCATGCATGCATGCAACTACTGTACTTCAGATAACTGAATATTCTCTCATAAATAACTCATGCATGTCAGTTCAGACAAAGACCCAGTTGAGATCAAAGGATGGGATAGTGTACTATCAGTTGCAGGAATATTCCCATGAGGATATCTCTTGCATACATAAGGAATTATTTCCTTGAGGATTGCGCAGTTATTTTAGAGGTTAGTGAGTAGTGTGTCTGGTAATTACACACAGGTGACAGCTTGAGGACCCAGGAGAAACTTCACAAGGAAATAGCAGGCTTTGAGGACTGAAGCAAGGCATATGTGTTGTCTATTTTGTCTATGAGCAGCAATGAGGGATTGTACTGAGAGCTAGATAGCTTGTGAGCCAAAGCTTTGTGTAATCCTTAGATATTTCCACTTGTATGATAATACAAAGATTGGGGTTTTTAGCTGAGGCTTTCCCCAGAGTTTTCTTTTGTGTTCATGTGTGATTGATTTCTTCTTCCTCTGTTATATGTGTTCTATTTGATCTTGTTCAAAATCAATTAATCTTCTGCAAGTTTGTTTGTAGAAGTAGATCAATTATTTTTCATTAGTTACATTGCATTATCAGGTGATCTATAGTGAGAATTTCTACATGGTGTCAGAGCAAAGGTGATCAAAACAGAGAACAATATACAAAGAAGTTTGAAGTTTGAAGTTCTTGATTGTAGAAATCGAATTCTTATTACATCTCAAAGTTCACCAATGGCGTTCAATGGTTTGAGACTCGAGTATGCCCTGGATGGCAGCTCAAATTATATATCCTGGAAGGATCACATGGAAGAGGTATTAGAGGACAACGGTTTGAAGGACTTCATTGATCAAGAAGTCCCCAAGCCAACAACAACTAATGCCCAAGAATTGGCGGAATGGAAGAAATGTGTGGCTAGAGCGAGGAGGATTTTTTTGGACGAAGTTCGAGACCATATTGTCTCGAGTCTCCGTGGGAAGGAGACATCGTTTTCAATGTGGAAGACATTGAAGGATCTATATCAGAATAGCAGTGATCAGAGGAAGCTGGCACTGAAAGACAAGCTTCAGAAAATCAATTGTGAAAAGGGAAACATGATCTCTACATATCTGAACAAGCTCACCACCTACAGGGATGAGCTTGGTAGTGTAGGAATCATGACAGCCAATGATGACATGGTGAGTCTTGCTCTCCTCGGTCTTCCTAAGAGCTGGCATAGCTATCAAGACTCAGTGAATGGAAGAGAGAAATTGCCAGATTGGGAACGACTATGGTTGGACCTAATGCACGAGGAGATTAGGAGAAGCACTAGAGACGATTCTTCATCAAAGCATGATGATGAAGAAAATCTAGCCTTAGCAGGTAAGGTGAGGAAAGGGAAAATGAAGGCTTCCCATTCCAAATCAAGTTCTTCCCATGCTGGGTAGAATATTGACAAATCTAAAGTGTGATGCTTTAATTGTCATGAGGTGGGCCATTATGCAACAAATTGTCCACAGAAGAAATCCAAGAAGGGATCCTCGAAAGGATTAGATGGTGAGGCACTGGCCTCACAATGCGAATTGGATTTTACCCTCATCGCATGCATGGTTTCATTGATGGTGGTTTCTGTTTTGTACCTAGACAGTGGAGCCTCATTCCACATGACCAACGACAAGAGTTTATTCAGTACCTTAGAGGAGAAGGACCTCTAGATGCACATAGAGATGGGCGATGATGGAAAGTATTGTGTTCCAGGTGAAGGCACGGTTGTGTTTCAGAGGGAGCCTGGACTGAAGAAGAACCTGGTATCTATAGCAATGTTGAAAGAAAAAGGCTATGATGTAGTCTTTAGTAAAGGGAAGGCATTCCTGAGACACATCGCCACAGGTCAGACCAAGAGGATTAGGGTGTGAGTAAAGAATCTCTACAAGCTGGAGGTAGATAAATATGATGCATTGAGTTCCAAAGCAGAGTTGGTGCAAAGCCAAGATATTAGTGAGCTATGGCATAGAAGATTGGGCCACTTGCACCATGGGGCCTTGAAGATCATGCAATAGATTTCTATCGGACTTTCCAAGGGTAAAATTGAGCAAGTGGACACATGCAAAGGTTGTACCTTGGGTAAGTGTGAAAAATATTCCTTTCATGATCGATACAGTCGAGCTGAAGCAATCTTGGAGCGAGTTCATACAGTTGTGTGTGGACCATTCTCGACAGCCTCCACCGCTAAAAAAAGGTACTATGTTATTTTCATTGATGATTTTTCTTGTAGATGCTAGATCTATTTCATGCAGAAGAAGGATCAAACCTTCTCAAGGTTTTTTGAGTTCAAACCCTTGGCTAAGAAAGAATCAGGGCCTTGCAAAGTGACAATGGTGGAAATTATGTTTCTCAAGAGTTTAAGGACTTCTGTGTAGTAGAAGGAATTAAACGGAAGTTGACGACACCGCATAACCCACAGCAGAATGGGGTGGCTGAAAGGAAGAACAGAACAATTGTGGGAGCAGCTCGGGCGATGTTGCATGACCAAGGCCTACTACTTCATTTGTGGGTTGAGGTATGCAATACAATGGTATACTTTTAGAATAGAAGCCCACATCGCATACTTGGGATGAAGACACCAGAGGAGGCTTTCTCCAGGAAGACCAAATGTGAGTCACTTTAGGATCTTTTGCCATGTGACCAAAGATTCCCGGAAGAAGCTAGAGCCAACAACAGAGTTGGGGATACTTGTGGGTACACTGATACTCCCCACAACTATCGGGTGTATTTATCTACCAGTCAGAGGAGAGTGGTTCACAGAGATATTAAGTTCGATGAGCTGAAGGCCATGTGAGTTTCCCTCGAGAGGGAGCTCAAGTTGCATGTGGAGGAGGAACTTTTGGTTCCTAAGGAGGAGGAGCCTCAAACTAATTCAGAGCAGCCGCATGCAAAGGATCCATGAGTGGAGATATCCACTCAAGCAAAGTCTTCCAGAGATGGGTGGAAATGCTCAAGGGAAGCCGAAAGATTATTTATGGATGTGAGAGAGAATGTGGGAGGGCCATCTTCTCAGCGCAGACATAGGAGGTCACCTGAGTAGTACACTGGTTACATGGCCCTTGTTGGGGAATGTATAGAGACCGAACCATCTTCCTTCGAGGAAGTAGTGCAGCATCCAATTTAGGTTGATGCTATGGTGGAGGAGTATGACTCCATAGTTCGGAACAATGTTTGGGATGTTGTTGCAAGACCAGAGAACATGTCAGTGGTGAGTTCCCGTTGGCTTTACAAGGTAAAGCAAGCAGCTAATGGTAGTGTGGAGAAACATAAGGCAAGGTTTGTTGCCCGTGGTTTCTCACAGGTCGAGGGGATTGACTATGATGAGAATTTTTCTCTAGTAGTAAGATACTCATCTATCAGATCGATGTTGGCACTATCAACACAGATGTGTTGGAAGATCCATCAAATGGATGTGAAGACTACATTCCTCAATGGCAAGATTGAGAAAGAGGTGTACATAGAATAGCTGGAAGGATTTGAGTCCTTCGATCGTGAATCGCATGTGTGCTAACTCAAGAGATATTTCTATGGGTTGAAGCAAGCACCTCGTGCTTGGTACATTAGGAGCGACAACTATTTCACTGGGTTGGGCTTCACAAAGAGTGAAGCGGATGCAAACCTGTACCACATCATGGTAGAATGTAAGCAATTGATTATTGTTCTTTATGTTGATGATCTGATATTGACAGGTGATGATCAGTTGATCATGTCTTGCAAAGAGGACCTTGCAAGAGAGTTCAAGATGAAAGACATGGGTCTCATGCACTACCTTCTAGGCATGGAAGTGTGGCAGAAGGATGGAGAAGTGTTTGTGTCTCAAGGCAAGTATGCCAATGAGATACGCAGGAGAGTCCACATGGAGAAGTGGAAGCCCATGCAGACTCCTCTAGCAGGTAATTGGAGGAAGGAAGATGCTACTTCATGTGAGGTAATAGCTGCTATTGTGTATCGGTAGCTGGTGGGTTCATTGATGTATTTAGTGAACACATGACCAGATTTGTGCTTTGCGGTGAACCAACTGAGTTAAGCTATGGTTTAGCCTACCAAGCTGTTTTGGAAGGCAGCTAAGCATGTGCTGAGATACCTCAGAGGCACATCTCAGTATGGATTATGGTATAGACGGACAGAGGGAGTGAAGCTTGAGGGCTTCACAAATGCAAATTAGGCAAGGAGTCCATTAGATTGGAAGAGCCCTGCAGGAGGAATTTTCAACCTTGGTTCAGCTGCAGTTTCTTGGTACAGCAGGAAATAGAAGTCAGTTGCACTTAGCTCAGCAGAGGCTGAATACATGGCTGCAAGCCAGGCAACATATGAGGCCATTTGGATGTGGAAAATTCTAGTTGGGTTGATCAGAGGATGGATCCAACTATGATCTATTGTGATAATCAAAGTTGTATCAAACTCTCTGAGAATCCATTATTTCATGATAGGTCCAAGCACATCGATATCTAGTCCCATCATCTTCGAGACTGTGTGGTGAAGAGGATCATGTTGTTTCAGTATGTTTCGACCGAGGAGCAGGATGTAGACATTTTGACTAAGGCATTGTCAAAATGCAAATTCAAGTTCCACAGAGACAGGATCGGGGTAACAGATAATCACTTTATTGTTGAGAGGGAGTGTTGAAAATAGCAACAAGAAATGCTAAAACTAGCATTGCTATGGATAGCATTTCAAGATACATTCCAATTTTAATTAGTCCCTAAATTAAAATTGAGAATTAAAATTCGAATTTCATCTCAGCAGCGGTTTGTAAAATAATTAAATAATTCATCTTGAGTTAATTAGTTGGAGAAAATCAAACATGAAGTCTATGTGAAGACATGCAACAATTATCCCTTTGATTGAGGAAGTTATCCTTTAATTAAGGAGATCAGGATGAGTTGTACTTTGAGTTGTAATTAGTTAACTGAGTTAAGTCCAGTTAGATTAGTTCCAACAATTTGTGGAACTGATTGTGAGTTAAGTTAGTTAATGCATCCATGCATGCAACTAGTGTACTTCAGATAACTGAATATTCTCTCATAAATAAATCATGCATGTCAGTTCAGAAAGAGACCCGGTTGAGATCAAAGGATGGGACAATGTACTATCAATTGCAGGAATATTCCCATGAGGATATCTCTTGCATGCAGAAGGAATTCTTTACTTGAGGATTGCACAATTATTTCAGAGGTTAGTGAGCATCGTGTGAGGTAATTACACATAGGTGGTAGCTTGAGGACCCAGGAGAAATTGTGCAAGGAAATAGTAGGATTGGAGGACTGAAGGAAAGCATATGTGTTGTCTATTCTGTCTATGAGTAGTAGTGAGGGATTGTACTAAGAGCTGGATAGCTTGTGAGCCAAAGCTTTGTGTAATCTTGAGATATTTCCACTTGTATGATAATATAGAGATCGGGGTTTTTAGCTGAGGCGTTCACCTGAGTATTCTTTTGTGTTCATGTGTGATTGATTTTTTCTTCATCTGTTATATGTGTTCTATTTGATCTTGTTCAAAATCGATTAAGCTTCCGCAAGTTTGTTTGTAGAAGTAGATCAAGTATTTTTCTTTAGTTACATTCCATTATCAAGTGATCTACAATGATAATTTCTACACTTAAGGGCCTCCAACTGCTGGCTATGGCCTACGGCCTAGCCCAGTAGTGCACTGTATTTTCAGTCCCCTCCAAAACGTGCCATGATCTACCTTAAAACATCAATCTCATACTCCTCTAGACGACAAACTTCTTCCCTACAAACAAACCCAATAACAACCCTAAACATGCCTCAAACAACCCTAAAACCACCCTCATTGTCACCTACAACACTTGGTCGTCTACAACTGTGCCTCGACCTCGTTTTTCTATCCCTTGGCTCCTTTTCCTATGGCTTAGCCTTCACAGAAATTTTAGAGCTACCTTTGGTGTGTATCGCCCAAACTTGGATGCTTAAATGACTCCAAAACCCCCTTAATTTATAGACATATAAGGGGCTCCATAAATTTTGAAGAGACACATCTATTGGATTATTTTTACACCAAGCCTACATGACTTGGTAACCAATAATTATCTTGTCAACTTCAAAAGTTTATTTCTCTCTAATGAAAACTCAGATTTGGACGATTCTTGATGCGTTAGAATCATATCGCCGAGCACTATCATCCTCATCCATCACATGTCATACCTACATAACTAATTTTCCCCAAATCACGATGGGTGAAAAACCCCACATTTGTATCCCAATCCCACAAGCTACCCTTGTGGTGCTTTGCTCTCCAAACCCTGAACCCTAGGGCTTGGAGTACCTCCCAAGCTACAAAAATCAACACTCCCTCTTAGCGAGGTAGGTACTTCTAATACTAGGAAGTACTTATTCATCGTCTTCACTTCTAGCAACACTTTCCCAACTCCTAGTGCTCACAATCACAACAATCCCTATACGGTGAACTATGCCCTTCTTGAAAGTGTTGTTTTCACTACCGGAAGCACTCTGCTTCTTCTTCTTTTCCTGTAACGTCTTCCAATCTCTCCATGATTCCTTCTTAGTAGTTGTAGGATCATCCTTTCTCCCCATTGACCATGCACTCTTCTTGGGCTTTAGAGTGTACCTTTGAATCTGCAAGCTCCCTCTCAAGCTAGAATCCCTCTGAGTCTCTAGAACTTGGACCTTCTCAGGAAGGTGTAAATTCTTCTTGGGCACCTGTACTTGCTCCTCTAAAGCCTGTATTTTCACCTGCACCTACTACTTTGAAGCCCGCATTTTCACCTGCACCTGCTCCTACTTCTCTGGAACTTGTACCTACTCCACCTACTTCTTCCCATGACCCACAAGCTTTCCCATCAACCTGTAGAGACCATGCTCTCTAACTCCGAGTACAGTCCCATTAGACTTAGAGCCTCTAGGCATACGTCTTGCCTTCCCATCCTAGAACAAGACCTCAAACCTTTTCCTCTCGATCATTGAGACCAAAATCATGCTATATTTGAGTCTTCATACAAATAGTATATCCTGGACCCACATCATACATCCTATCTCCATCCTGAATGGCATAACTCCTGATCCTTGAATATCCAACTGACTCTTGTCACCCAAAACCATGTGCAACTTTGAGTCCCATGCAACCAAAGTCTCAAAAACCTTGTGTGACCCTATCATATGATTTTTCGCACTCCTATCCATGTACCATCCATCCTCATTGACAAAACCCTGTGAGAAATGAGAAGTCATAGCAAAGTCATCCTCTTCCAATCTCTTTGAGAGATCATCTATCTTAGCTGAGGTGGAAACACCAATGAACTGATTTCCTTTCATCTTCTCATCATCTCCCTTCTTCTTCATCAGAAATCTCGATGAATAATGACCCATTTTTCCACAGTTGAAACATTTGATTTTACTCAAGTCCTTCTTGTTCTTACCCTTCATTCGTGTTGTAAGTGCCATGTCATAATCTGAAGCTTTCTTCTTCAGATGAAGATCCTCGTCTCGCATCTCTTCTTGAATGAAGTCATCACACAACCTATCCTAGGCTAGGAGCTTCTCCCTAACAAAAATCCCTTTGGTGAAGGGCTTCCAATCCTTGGTGAACCCTTTCAAGGAAATCATTACCATATCTCCAATTGAGGTAGACACACTGATGGAAATAAGCTCATCTTTGACTTGAGACAATCTTGTCAGATACGAGGTCACACTTTCACCCTTTATCATCTTGGTGGACTTCAACTTATCCTCCGATACCAATACTCGGTTCTCATTCTTATTCGGGAATAAATCTTGAAGAGCCATCCACATCTCATGTGCATTGTTCTTCCTTGATAAATGAGGTATTAGGGCATCCTTCACATCATCTAGGATGATCAATCTCACCTTCGCATCTAAATCTACATATATTTCTAGCTCCTTAGGGTTGGTTGGCTTCTTGACCTCTTTATCGGTGAACTCCTAGAGCCTGTTGACTTGTAAGATCAACTTGATCATTTTCTTCGAAGGACTATAGTTAGAAAACCCTTCCAACCTGTACTCATACCGGAGGACTACCCGCAACTTCAACATCGTAGTGAACCCTTCACTCACAATGTAACCAACTCCCTCTCACGATGTAATTGTTGTGCACAACTCTAATTTACTTACTTCCAAAGCAGCTCAAACACGCTCTGATACCATGTTGACTTTCCATGACCTTGGGTCTAGGTTAGAGTCTTAAAATCACTGACGCTACCAAACCAAGGATCTCAACCATAAACTACTTTGAGCAAAGGAAATATAAAGCAATACATCACATATGCACAATATAAACAGTTTCAAACAAAATTTTACAAATATGTACAATCACCAATCTTCGTTATATTAAACCAAATCTAAATAATACAACATTCTGTGGTATACAAGATACAATGACAATCTTGGCTGAACCTCTTATCTATCATATCTTGCCTTGAAAGTCCTTCACACCCATACTTCTCATTAGTAGTGCCTTAGTCCATCAAGAAATCTACACATCGATACTTGAGGAGGGTTGCCCTCTAACAATGTTGCAAGTCACTTCTACTGCAAGTACACGAGCTCATCAAACTAGTCTTTAGGCTGGTCAATTCCCGAGCTCCAATATGCCTTTTAGTAGCCTCTTTTGTCTATCAAAGAGCTACTCATAGGGCTACAATCCTTCACCCAATCACACACCAAAAATTTCCTTCTTGTCTACTACTCTAGGGCTACTTTGGGTAGCCAACACGCTTCCCTCCAATTAGCTCTAAGGCACCCAATCAATCACTATAAATTCAACTCCTAATATGACACCTCACTGCCTCAGAAGGTCATACACATGGCATAAATAAGTTTCTCAACAAACTGATCCAATTTGGTCACACCTTGACCTAATACATGTCTCCAAGCACTGTTGTTTCACCACGCTGCACTACTGGAATGTTGCACCACTAATTAGGGCATTACCTACAATCCTTAACCTCCACGCAACTCAACAAAACTAGCCTCTAAAGGTTTCGGTCCACCCTGGAGGAGGTCCTCCATACATACACTACCTTGTATGGTTGTTGTCCACCCTCTACCTAGCCCTTAAGAGCCTCCAACTACTGGCTATGGCCTGTGGCTTAGCCCAACAGTGGACTGTAGGTTCGATCCCCTCCAAAACGCGCCACGATCTACCTTAATGCAACGCTCTCATACTCCTCTAGACTTCAAACTTTTTGCCCTACAAATGCACCCAAGAACAACCCTAAAACATGCCTCAAACAACCCTAAAATCACCCTTGTTATCACCTACAACACTTGGTCATCTACAACTGTACGTTAGCCTCATTTTGATACCCCTTAGCTCCTTTTGTTGTGGCTTAACATTCACGAAAATTTCAAAGCTACCTTTGGTGTGTATTGCCCAAACTTGGATGCTTAAATGACTCCAAATAAACCTTAATTTATAGGCATATAAGGGGCTCCATGAATTTTGAAGAGACACATCTATTGGATTGTTTTTACACCAAGCCTACATGACTTGGTAACCAATAATTACCTTGTCAACTTCAAAAATTAATTTCTCTCTAACGACAACTCGAATTTAGATGATTCTCGATGCGTTGGAATCGTATTGTGGAGCACTATCATCCTCATCCATCCCATGTCATACCTCCATCACGGTTTTGGCCCAAATCACGATGGGTAAAAAAACCCAGATTTGGGTTCCAAGCCAAAAGCTACCCTTGTGGTGCTTTTCCCTCCAAACATTGAACCCTATGGTTTGCAGTACCTCCAAATCTACACAAATAAAAAATAACTTCACAACATATCAACTCAACCATAAATAAGGTTATGATATCCATAAGAGTAACTAGCTAACACATTCACTAAACAATTATCATTCGTACATAACAATCACGTATGTACGATTAGTCTAGATTAGTTTGACATAATATCACAACATATTATCTCATACCTTAATGTCATAACCTTAACCATTTGCGTAGACTAATCCAAATTAGTATGATACATATACCATCAATATCTTAATGCAATAACCCTAATCATCATGTTACTAGCATATAACAACCACAAGTTATATATCATGCTTATCACCAACATATAACCTAATCATCAAGTTATCTAACATAAAAAACAATAGAAATGCATATAGTCATTCAAGACTATCCGACACATTTGCATATGACTACTCTAATCAACTAGCATCTATCATGTATGTAACCATAACATTAATAGAATGAAAGGCATACACATAACTATAATGCATATAATAATACTTAACCTACATACTTGTATGTCCAACATACAAACATGTATGATGACATGCTTTCACCTTGAAGTCCAATGCTACAACTTCACTTTGATGATCTGCATCTCTTGCTCTAACTCAACCAACACCTTATCATCATAACATACCAATATCATAATGATGACCTAATTTCATAGAACGACCTCACAATGCATTTCTAACTTACCATACATGCATAACCATAACCATGAAAATGTATGCATAACAACATATAGACACCAACTTGCATAAGAAATGCATATACAACCATACGCTCATAACGACACACCCCGCAACAACACCATCAACCTTCACATGGTAACATCACTACAACCATGATCAACACCATGCAAATGAAACAAGCACATGGAAAACAAGCGTAAGAAACACATATGCAACCAACATGAATGCATGACCAACACACCACCCATCCAGTCCGAGGGGTGAACCATGCTCTAATACCACTCTTTAACACCCTCCTCCCACCTCTACCCAGGTAACTAGCCAACCGGGGTAAACATGTGACGAGAGGATACTATGATGGGATTCAACCTCCTAGATGACCTTAAAGAAGTGGGATCGATGAAAACACACCATGAAAACCTTCCACATTAGTAACAAAACTCCTGGGAACCATCCCAACCTCTTCAGTAACTAGGCCCTAGGTCCCATTAAGTTTTTACTCTAATTAACCCTTAGACGCTCCCATGATATGGGCATGAATGTGTTCAGAAGGCTCTGGACGCTCCCACAACATGGTATGCCAATGTCTAGGGACTTTTCTGCTCAGTGTTGTGCCAATTTCCCTAAGATTTGAGCCACATTTTTAGGCCCAGAGCTTAGGTCACTGACCATAATTAAATGACACCTTCAAAATAGGAAGATAACAAGGGAATGATGATACAAATGCAATTACTTGAAGAATGGTTTGAATGGACCCCTTCTAACCATGATAGGTAGTTTGCCAAAAATATCACATATATTTTATCTACAAGAGTAGACAATGAATCTTAGCATAGGTGTCTCATACTTATCTGAGAATCGCTAAGAAGCATTGATCCCTTATATCATTAGTTGCATTATCATCTATTTGGTCATAGATACATTGTTCATTCATTTACAAATCAAACACGAGGAGAGCCATGCATCATCACTATCATAAAACATGCTTATAACCAACATAATAATAGCATAAATATCAAGGATATATCAACCATAGAATCCAAATATAAACTAGTACATTTACACATAATATATGAAGGAAATAACAACCATTAATGAATGCAAAAGCTAACCTGATATGGGATTACCACGTTCCGCCCTACCATAGATTGGCTAAGCCAAATATCTCTTCAGCCAATCACACACGTGCCATATTCCAAGCATGGACGCAGGGCTCAAACCAAAATAATCAACCAAGGCATCTCGAGGCTAAACCACCCCACCCTCATCAATAGAAAGTAGGCTTTACCATAATCCATCCTGGATCACTAGGCCAACACAATAAACATGTAATAACAGGCTTAAATTACCATGATCTCCACCAGATCACTAGGCCAAAACAAGCATGGATGCCACTGGATTTCTCCACCTACACCGTGAGTAATTTTCCTGCCTCCTTGTCTCTCAGGCTTTATTGCAATCCACAGTTTGATCCAGGGATCACTGGCCCTAAACCGAGACACCACCCTAGGCTTTACTATATATCCCACCATTCACTCGAAATGATTCCTAGGCCTAATCAAAGGCAACCTCCTCTAGGATTTACTATATATCGCGCCATTAACCGGTCGATGATTCCTAGGCCCACCGAGGCACACAATACCTAGCTTCACTGCAACCCAGAATCTAGTTCAGGGGTCACTAAGCCATTTACTGCAATCCATAGCCCAGTTTAGGGATAACTGGGCCATGTGTTCTTTCTTTAAGAGATCCACCTCACTCAGCTTTGAATCCATCCCACAATCCATCTCAACCAAAACATGAGAGCCACATCACACCATGACTATCCGGAAATGGCAAGGATGGGCTGAAAACACTGTCACACCTAGAAAAACCTGTGCCATAATAGAAAAGTACCACATGAAATACCATGCATGCCAAATCTAGCAAGGAAATCACAGATGCAAATTGATACATGCAATGAAGCCTGATGTATCTGCTTGACCTTGCTCTTCCTTGCTTACTCCTTCCTTTTCTTGCTTTTCCCTTCCTTGCTCCAAAGCTGAGTAAAACCTTTCCAACTAATCCTCTGAAGCCTTTTTATCAATGAGGCCTCTATTTTCTTTATTTTCCATTATTTTCCTTCATTTTCCTCCTCACATACCTTTCACCTCCCTTTTCTCCTAATTTCCATTATTTTCATAAATAAATGTGCCAAAATGCCATCTTTTCCTATTTAATGTCTTTGCCATTGCCTTTTCCAAATTCCTTTAGCCATAGTAACTTAAATGAACACCCACTAGGATGTTTTGCCCACTATTCAGCTTGGAATACGTGTCCAATGACCATGGTCTTATATATTTTACATGAATTTTTTAACCAGGGATGTTACATATATAAAAGAGAAATTTTGAATTTTGAATTTTGAATTTTTGTCTCCAAAATAGTTAAATCAGTCCTCCCTCAAGTCAAGCCACCCCTAGTGAAGAGACCCAACCATTCATAAAAGGCATTCAACCACCTCCACAAAGGCACAATTCAACCTCACACAAGAAAGATATGTTCTACACATACAAGAAAATATCAAGAGGGATAAGAAGGATGAAAATAAGCATGAAGGCCATATTTATCTCTCCTTCTCTAACTCCCATTTATCTCTCTAGCTTGCATGTGTGTTGTGGGCAATTTTCTAGGAAACACATTATGGGTAGGATGAATTTATGGGAAGACTAGGAGACTGAATTTCTCTAAGTTTTTGGGTTTATTCTGGAGGCAAAATTTTGACATATGGAAGAGAAAATCAGGTCATGTTACAAGGCAGATTGGAGGCTTGACGTGAGGGCTCTAGACCAGGTTTGACCATAGCGTGTTGGATGTTATATTTGATTAGATGCAATAGAAGTATCTCATATTGAATTGAAGAATAGAAAAATGTTTTTGGTTTTTCCCCCATGTGGGTTTTCCCGGGGTAAATCTTGTGTTATCTTATGTGCATGGTGATCTCTACTATCTTTATGTTTTATGGTTGAATTTTTGAATTGTAATTGCTTATGATAAAATGGAATTGTTAAAAGAAGTTATATATCATTCAATATAATTACTAATATTTCATAAATTAGTGTTTTCCTTTATTGCACTTAAAAACTCAAAATGGTATCAAATCTTTGGTGACGAAAAGGACGTAGAGATCACTCTTGAAGAAGATTTAATAAGAGATCACTCTTGAGAAATACCTATATCTAAAATATATTCACTCATCTATGACTATGGGTTCCCACATGAAGTTAGAAAACAAATTAGAAGGAGCTAAAAACTTTAGGGCTTGGAAAATGAGGATTGATATTCTTCTTGCAAAGGGAGAATCTTAGGTATTGTGAATGGCAAGGTCACTGAACTAGAAAAATATGAAGCTAAATTAAAATTTGAGAAATATGATATTACAACCAAAAGTATCATTGTAGATTATGTTAGAGATCATTTGATCCCTTATATTTCAAATCTTGACTTTTCAAAGAAAATGTATGATTCCCTAATTGGATTGTACACCATTAATAAAATCAGTTAAGCCATGACTTTGAAGAATGAGCTTTGTAATGTTAGGATGACAAGGAATGGTACTATAGCCTCATACTTCATGAGGTTTTCTCAATTGAGATATCAACTTCAAGCGATTGATGAAGTCATACCTGAAAAGGAACTAGTAACTACAACACTTAATGGTTTACCTGAATCATGGGACTCATTTGCAGTAGAATATGTGCCAGAAAATAAGTTTCAAAATTTGATGAAATATGTGTTGCATGCACTCAAGAAGAACCAATTCTCATGTTAAGATGAATAATTTATAGATACTAAGAGGGTGGCTCTCCAACATATGCAACACATTTCAAGAAAGGTGGAGAAAGAAAGAAGTTTGGTTTTAAAAGAAGAAATGAAGGAAGAGGACCTGAAGAAAGAAGATCTTCCCCTCAAGGAAAGAGAGACATGTCAAAAGTTCAATGCTATCAATGTCACAAATTTGGTCACTTTAGACATGATTTGTCTAAAATATCGAATGACAGAAAGAGAAAAGGAAAGAAACATGCCACCATAGTAGACTTTGAACAACTTCCAAAGAAGCCTAAGAACGAAAATTCTCGTAATATATATATCTTTTATTTCTCTTCTTTGTGACTAATTTTGTTGTAGATAATGAAGACTTGTGGTTTGTAGATAGTGGTGCCTCAAGGCACATGACAGGGGATTGTGAAAACCTGACAAGTCTAATGGAAAGAAGATTATCACAAAAGGTGGAATTCAGGGACAACAACAGTTATGCAGTCAACAACATTGGGAAGACATCCATCGAGCTAGAATAATGGGATATTGTTCACATTAGCAACATATTATATGCACCCAGTTTGAAGAATAATTTGTTTCTATTTCATTCTTAGAAGATAAAGGAGATAGGGTAGAATTTGTTCATGTAAAATTTATTGTTTGGCCTAAAAGCTTTAGCATAAATTCCGCTAGAGTGATTGGAGTTTGTGAAGGAAGGTTGCATAGACTTTTGAAACAACGTACTCAAGCACTTGTACATAACGATATTAATCCATGTGTCATTTGGCATAGAAGGTATGCTCACCTTCATTATAAATATTTTCCAGCCTTAAAAAAAATGGTTTAAGGTATTCTAGATTTGCAGGAAGAGCAAAGGAGTACGTAAAGGATGTATAGTTGGAAATAATATCAAGAAGCCTTTTCCAAGCAGTGAAAGTAGATCCAAAGAAATTTTGGGCCTAGTCCATTCTGATGTGTATGGTCCAATGTTCATGAAGTCTCTTAGAGGCTCTTTGTACTATGTTACATTCTCTCACAAGACTTGGATCTACTTCATGAAAATAAAATATTAAGTATTCAAAAAGTTCAAGGAATTCAAAGCTAAATTTGAAAACTTGAAGGGAAAGAAGACCAAGATCTTGAGATCTAATAATGGACCTGAATATACCTCCGAGGAGCTCATTCAATTTTGCAAAGAAGTTGGGATTAAGAGGGAGTTGATAGTCCTTTATAATCTGCAGCAAAATGGAGTTGCTAGAAGAAAGAATAGAACCATTAACAAATTTGTCAAGGAAATAATGTATGACCAAGACCTACATATGCTTCTATGGAGTGAAGCATCAATGGTTGTTGTCTACATTCAAAATAAGTCCTCAACGAATTTTGGAAAAGAAGACTCCCGAAGAAGCATGCATTAGACAAAAAACCTATGTTGGTCATTTGACAATATTTGGTTGTCCTGTTTATATTCATGTACCTAAAGATAAGAGAAGGAAGTTAGAGACTTCATGAAAGAAAGGGATATTCATTGGTTATAGTGAGTCATCAAAGGCATATAGAATATATGTTCTAGGATAAAAATAGGTTGAAGCTAGTAAGGATGTGACCTTTGAGGAGAATATGGCTTATTGGAAATCTAAGGAAGTTTTCATGGAATTTGATGAGGATGAAGAACATGAAGTATCCAAGGAAGAAGAAGGTCATGGTCCATCAAAATCCTTTTAACATCCCTTGATCATCATGAAGAGCCAGAAGGGTATAGTGATCCAATGGACCCGGTTGTTGTTCTGAAGTTAGGAAGAGGCCAACTTGAAAAAGATGCACTTTGCAGGAAGCAGAAGGACATGCATCACCACATGGCTCCTTCAGGGAAAGCAAAAGGTCAAAGAGTTATTATGGGTATGCAACATTGATGACTAATCTTATTGATGTTGAACCTTTGGCACCTATGAAGAAGCATCTAGCTAAAAAGTTTGGAGTGTGCTTCTTAGATAAAATAACACTCTCCTTCCACCTCTACCATACTCAGTGCAACATATTTTTTTAATGAATATAAAATAACACTCTCCTTCCACCTTTATAAACCATTTTAGTAATTCATGATATGCGAAAAATCAAAAACTCCTCATCCATCCAATAAAGTGGATATCGTTCATCCACTAGGCTTGAGCCTAAAAAAAGTGGGTGGATTTCTTGTCAACTCTTCTTTAAAGGAGACTAAACAGTCAGCATACTCTCATAAGTGCATCATATGTATCATAACATTACATTATTTTTAAATAATTTATTGTAAAACTCTAGTGCTAGCTATATCCATAAACAACATCTACTTTAGAATAGATAACTAGATTACAAAAAAATTAAATAAACATGTGAAAAACAACAAACCATCCCACCACAACCTAAACTTGCTTAACATATATCTCATGAAATTATATTGCTCGCTTATGCTTTCTATTTTCCACATCTAAACATATTTATTTTACATATTCTTTTATTGGCCTTTTGTGATTTGGTCCCGCTCACTCCCATTTGCCGTTCCACGCTTTAGCGTTTTATTGTTTTAATTAAACCATAATTAGAAATTTCGAAAAAGGGTACTTTGTTACGAGTTACCTTATCCATTTTCCCACATTATTGCAAAATGTCCTTTATCCATTGTATCATGACACGTTTTAAACATGTTTGGTTGAGGTATAAGTTTCTTGTGATTGTGCGGCTTGTAGGTAGTTGCACGCAGGGTTGGAATTTGACGGGCAAAATGCCCGTCACAAGGCATTTTGACCGTATTTTACGTTTAAAAATTAAAGAAAACCGTTTTTTGTGATGGGTTTTCAAAGTTATAAAACGTATTTTTGACTCTTTATTTTTTTACAAAAACGTCATTACTACCCTCTCAAACAACAGTCTTGGAATCTGATCTTCATAATATATTTTATTGACCGGTCAACAAAGAAGTGCGGCAATATTTGGAATTGGTTCAATAATATTTGTTTTTATTGAAATAAATTAATTTCATGTTATTTAAATTTATAGGTTATAGGTGTATATTTGATAGTACGTATTTGGTCGTAATATATTATATTGAGTGATTAATAATTAAGTAGCGTAATATTTAGAATTTATATTATAATATTTGTTTTTATTTAAATAAATCAAATTCATACGGTTTATATTTAATAAATTAAATTTGTTGGGTTTACAAAAAATTTAAACTTCACCTAGATTTCATGATATTATGATGGTAGAGAGGATGGGCATTGTGGAGGATAGTTTTTGGTCAACTCTAAAGTTTTTGAGATGGAATTTTTTTTTGTTTACATTGGTGGAAGAAATCTATTTGTTTTCACTGAAATCACAACATTTAAATTATCTAATAGAAATCTAAATTGAGAAATTGAAATAGGAGTAGAAAATGAATTAATAATTTGTTTCCAAATGTATTTCTCTTATTGGATGGTTGGAAGTTGGTGGTACATTCTTATGCCTTTTTAAGGTGTCATATATTTATATTTTGTATTAAACATTATATTAGATAATGTCATAAATTATCTCTGAATTTGCATGGAACTTAATCTTATTAGGCATCTAAATATTCATGTAGCATAATGTAAATTGTTGGCTTTAAATGATAATTTAAATATATGAAATGGATAACCATCAAGCGTTTTACCTTGGACTGATTATATACTTTAAATGAGCAAATTTCAAATGTTCAACACTTTCTATTGAAACCTCCACAATTGAGGTTTTTCAAATTTTGGTTTTTTTCCTTACGATAAATATATGAAAATTATCAGCATAATTATTTATTGAATGGTAATTTTTTAATGAAAACATTATTAGTGAAGGGTTCATTTATTATGAGAACATCACACTTGAAGGGCAAAATTTTTAATAAAACGTTTCTTGACGGGAAGCATAAGGACCCAAAACGTAAAAAAAAATTGTATGACGGGTAAATAGAAATCCAAATTCCTACCCTGGTTGCACGTAGCCTAGGTATATAGTGACAGGTAGTTAGATTTGATCTTAGGTTTGTTCAGGATAACTCTCACCAGTTACCGATTCTCCTAGATTTAACAAAAAAAAAAAATACATGCCCGGTTTAACTAGGTGTGTTTTTGGGTTTGGTTTGTTAAACGAACCGGTCTACTAAGTGTTTTTTCAGTTAGGTTTGATTTTTTAACATTCAATAATAAATTATACAAAATTAATAACTTAAAATTAAAATTTGCTAGATTGCACTGAGAGGGATTAAATATTAATATTTTACTTTATTCATTGATAATATTATTATAATTAAATAATTTTAACCTATTTAATTTAGTAGTTTTTTAATCAATTATTGCTTTGATCCAATCTAGTCTAATATAGCCAATTTTCGAGTCAAACTTAACAGTTGGAAGATCTGCCATCCCTATTTAACATGTAGCTGATTTTTTTAACTTGCCCTGATGATGAACCACACTTGTTGGTTCCAAACACGTGGACAAAGATTTTCTATTGTGTTTTTTCCGAAAATATTTCTAAAAACCCAGATTTGATCATTCTCAATATTTAGTAGATCTGAAGTTAAGATAGATCTATATTGGTTTAATTCCCCCTTTAAATACACTACATTTGACGTAAATACACTACATTCGACGTGAATACCATGGGTTCTCAATACCACTGATCAATACCATGAACCAATTTTATTTTGTTATTTTTATTATTTTATTTTATTTTGACCAAATTAAATGTTTACATTAAGTTACTTTTTTATTTATTTTTTTTTGAATGTAATTTAACTTAATCAAAATATTAAACAATAAAGAAAATATTATTTTCAAAATATTAAATATATAAAAACACAAGAAAAATAAATCACCATATTCCAAAAAAAAAAACAAAACAAATGGGCCATTTTCAAATAAGAACCCCAAACCTTCCACACATGGATATAAAATACATAAAATATATTTTTGGTAAGTTGTAGTTTGTAATGAGTAGATGATGGGTAATGGTATAGATATTTTGGGGTTGTCTATAATTTAATTTTTATTTAATTTAATTAATTTAATTTATTTTTATTTTTTTTAAATTTAGTCATAGTGGTAGTGTTTGAATTATGTTTTTGATGGTGGAAATCAATTCAGTATTATCAAAAATCTCAAAAATCCTCAAAATCTTGAAGTTTGATGACTATAACTTGGATTTACAAAAATCTCTGCCAAATTTGATCAAAATCTTACCAAAATTTCCATAATTTTCAAAGAAAAAAACATTCTAATAATACTAAAGTGATATGAATATATATTTCTAAAAACCTTCCACACATGAATATAAAATACAAAAAGATGTAAGACTCTGAGCAATCACTCTCAACCGATTTCGTCTGGAATATTGAGAATAATATCCATTAATCCCATCACAAATCCTCGAATTACTCCAAATTAAACAGACACCAGTGGATAATTAAATCACTAAAAAGAATGGAGGTTATCTCGATGAAACTATGAGATACAGAATAATGACTTATATATAGGGCCATTTTTCAACTTAAAATGACCTTTTTATATATATACATATAATATGCGCCATTTTCAAATAAGAACCCGAAACCTTCCTACATGAATATAAAATACATAAAATATATTTTTGTTAAGTTGCAGTTTGTAATAAGTAGATGATTGGTAATGGTATAAATATCAATATTTTCGTTAGTCCCGCTCATACCCCATGGAAATCTTCCACACATGGATATAAAATACATAAAATGCAAGAGACTCTGAGCAGGTCTGCAAGATATTGGGAATAACATCCACTATTCGCATCACAAATCCTCAAATTACTCCAAATTAAACGGACACCAGTCAATAATTAAATCACGGATATTAGAGACTGTTCGGCAAAACTCGAATGCAGGGTATGAGCAGAAAATTCCCGGGAGAATCTTGCGCTGAAAACACTTATTTTCCGACAAGAACGAATAAAGCGTATGAATAAATACCGGAAATCACTAAGAGAATGGAGGGTATCTCCACGAGAGGTACAGAATGTGAAGGCTAGCCATTTTAAAAAAGGAGTATTGTTTATTAAGAAATTAGTTGGATGGTTAAAAGTGGTTGGAATTTGGATAAATTTTTTAAAAAAAGTATTGCATAAGCAATGTTTGAATCATGTTTTTGCTTATGGAAATAGATTTAGCGTCATCAAAAATTTCTGAGCATCTAAAATCTTCAAGTTTGACAGTGTTAACCTGTTAAATAAGACTTTTGTGATCCATAATGTAGAGAACAATCTTTCTTATTAAGCAAATTGTAAAAATTAAATTAATACTTACATTGTGATTAATCCAGAAAACTGCACTCAACTTATAAATAATTTAGTAATTTTTCCGGAGAAAACTATGAGATACAGAATGCGAAGGCCAGACATTTAAAAATGTGTTTTAAGCGGAGCAGTCACATCGACCATCAGCCACTCCTCGCCCTCATCCTCATGTTAATGTTTGTTTTAAAAACTCATATCCATTCCACAGGTTTCTCGCAACAAAATGAGGAAATATTAATAAAAGATGAAAGTTGCTGTACATTTGGCTACCTATACTTGTGGAATTAGGTCATACTCAAAATGTTTAATTTGGGCCATTCTTATATTTAAGTAATGTGAACTACGTTATCAAAATATTTAATTTTATTATTTTATATTAATTTTTTAAAATTTAGTTAAATATTATAAAAGTGGTTGTATATTTGGCTATGTATACTTGTGGCAATATTAGCTCAGAGCCAAAATGTTTAATTTTGGCCATTTTTATATTTAAGTCCTGTGAACTAAGTTATCAGAATATTTAATTTTATTTTTTTAAATTATTGTTTTTTTTTAAGTTTTTTTGTGATTTTTTAATTTTGATATGTGGTTTAAGAAACAGTTACTTATTGTTTATGGGTATCTAAGTTGTCAAAGTCACACGAAGATCACATTCGTGCGTCACACCAGCTTTTAGCTCACTGAGTTTTTTAGCCTGTCTCCTCCCAATGCATGGCACCACCAACCCGTGAATTTTGATTTTAAGTTGTCTTGCTAACAAAACTCATCCTCAACTACTTATATTAATAAACCATAACTTCTAAAATTAAATTATAAATTAAAAATAATATTTAATTTTATTTATAAAATTAAAATAAATATTTTTAAACATACAATTTTATTAAAAATTTATCATTAAAAGTTGGTTGTTGTTAAATAGAAAAAATAAAACTCAAGATTTAAGAAATTTTGATAAGAATAAGAGTTGCATATTTAAAAACTACCGATATATTATTTTAAATGACATGTTTTTCTAATAATTAAAAAAACTAATTATTAAAGAGAGAAAGGTTCATTGACAGAGCCGACATGCATATTCACGCGAAATACAATGTAGAAATAAAACGTACATGGAACAAATCGTTTGTAAGAACACATACATAATTACAACAAGGGTGACACAAGTCATTGAAGGTGTGGAACTTCGGATTTTAATCATAACATGTGGTGTTCGAGTGATTGAAATTTAACAACAATTAATAGTTTTTTTTTTAGTAAATAAAACATTTTATATTTACTATCTTATATCTAACGATTGTATATTTATGTGATATATGTTTTGTTGGAACATATTTATGAAATATTTAATTTTATGTGATAAGAGTGTAGTTTTAAGGTGAATGGCTCAAGGGTGGTTAGAGTGGGGAAGGTTATTTATAATTTTAGAGGAAATATTGAAATTATATATTCTAATAATTTTGGTATTGTTATTTATATTTAAGTTGAAGTTTATATTTTTTTACTGGTTATTAATTTGGTTTTCTCTCTTAGTGTATATAATTTAACATTGTAGATGACTCCAAAAAGATTATTTAGTAATTGTTTTTGGATACTAATCCCACTAAATCATTGGTGATTTCTATTATTTTTTGGATGTGACTCTACTTCCCCTCGATCCACAACTCCTTTGCATATTTGCAAGCAAATAAATCCATTCTAGAAAATGTTCAAGTGCAAGTTATCAATGGGAAATGTTACATCTACCCTATACCATGCAAAGCCTCTTATTTAATCCACTACACCTACCCATGAAATGTATGTTAAGCAAACATTGTTTCAAAATCCTACAAGGGATGATCTTCACATCACCCTATACATCTCCATTATTTCATGTCCCCTGTTATAAACCTCCCTCGTGTAGCTTCTTGGATCGATGTGAGATTTGTATGTTGGATTAGAGGATGTTGTAAATAGGTAAGAGATATCATTGGGAACGTTGTCTCAGATAGTTTACATGCACATATAACAGTTAAAGATAACTTGGTTGATGTGTGAAAAACTTTAGCTTCTCTATATGACTAGACTAATGATGTTTCTGCCTATTCTTTAGAGAAGAAAGGTGTTGATCTACTTCATTAAGAATTCATCACCTTGTAGTCTATTGTTTCTCAGTCGTAGACATAACTGTAAATAGGATTGAAAAAGTAGTATAAAGTTTTGAAGGAAGATCACGACTCCTTATTGATGCACCTAACTAAAAATGATGAGAATATTCATATGTTGCATGATTGCAAATAAAACCTTAAGTTAGAATTTAGAAAACTATAGAATGTTGAGAAGAAGATTAATGCGGTTGCACAACTAAAATCATTTATATCAATTTTGAGAAGAAGATTTATGATGTTGCACAACTAAACTCATTTATTGATGATATTGCTTATATTCTAGTTGATTATAAGACTGTTGTTGTTAATGTTTCTATTTCATCACCTATTTTATTGGGCACTAATCATGTTGTTTCTCCCAAGTTTGAAAATTACACTACAGGTAAATTGGGGTTCTTGACCATTAAGAAAGATGGTCTATAGTGGAGGAAACACATCTGAAAACTATTTTAAAACATGTTATTTCCTGAGAATGCCATTACCATCATTCATAACACTACAATTAGCTTCAGTGTTGCCAAATATTCACACAACAAATAAACGACATCCCTTCCTGCGACTTCTCTTGGCTTGCATAGCTAAAATTAATCTCACAAAAATAGGTTTAAATTTTTCCCACAATATTCTATGCTCTCTAATTTGATCAAGGCATTCAATGGTATTCTCAAAACAATCACCCTTGGTGCAATGTGTATACATCCAGTCCATCCCCAACAACGTGCTATATGCTCTGAGTGGTGTTGAAAATAGAAACAAGAAATGATAAAAATAGAATCCAGTAATTCTAGATTAATTTGTCCTTGGATTAAACTTAGAATTAAAATCAAATTCTAGTCTCATAGCAAATTGTAATAGTTAACTAGAGTGAGTTGACTTAATTAACTTAGGAATTTCAAGTTGGAAGTCTTTCTAAAGTCATGTATATGTTCTCCTTATATTATAGGGGTCCATGATGAGTTAAGTATGAGTTATAATTGGTTAAATTAGTTCAACACTATTTGAGGAACTAATAGTGAGTTAACAATTAGTTGGTTCAGTGATGCGTTAACTAGTGCTACTTCAATTAATTGAAGATTCCCTCATCAGAAACTCATGCATGTCAATTCTGAGAAAGACCTAGTTGAGACTAGAGTACAGGGACAATGTACTATTTGTTATATAATTTTCTGAGTTATACGGATTGTGCATGCAATCACGAACTGAACCTTCAAGGGATTTCACAGTTTTGGATGCATTGGTTTCCCTTTAAGACAGGCTAATCAACCATAGGAATTGCGCACAAAAATAGGAGGCTTGGAGAGCAGAGAAGTGGCCTAGATTTGGCTTGAGCTTGCTTGTGAAATAGAGATTGATTTTACTTAGTGATGGGATTGTTCATGTGAGAACAAGCATTGTATTATCATCTTGGATTTCTAATTAATGCAATACAGATAGTGGGGTTTTGAGCTGTGGCTTTCCCCAAATATTTATTGTGTTATGTGCCATTCATGTTCTTCATGTTGTCGATTATTGTTTTCATCGATATTTATGGGCTTCCGCTATAAAGAGTAGAAGTAGATTCTTGTCTCTTGTTTTAGTAGATCACATGAGCTTGTGAATCTACATGATTATCTACATGGTATGAAAGCCGAGAATAGTATACTAGAGGAAATTTCAAAGTTTTAAGTTTTGGGTTACAGGTGAAATTCGAATTTGCAATACATACTTCAGGATTGACATATGGTGTTCTACGGTTTGCGGCTTGAGTATGCCTTGGATGGAAGCTCGAATTATATAGCCTGGAAGGACAATATGGAGGCCATGTCAGAGGATAATGGCTTGAAGGAATCCATTGATTAGGACATTCCTAAGCCACCAACATCAGATGCTTAGAATCTGGCCGAATGGAAGAAGTGTCCGGTAAGGGGAGGCATATAATCCTTGAGGGAGTTTGAGATCACATTGTCTCGAGTCTCCATGGGAAGGAAACTCCTCATGCTATGTGGAAAGCATTGAAGGACCTTTTCTAGAACAACAGTGACCAAAGGAAGTTGGCACTGAAAGATAAACTTCGAAAAATCTAGATGGAGGCGGGCGACTCAATTCCAAATTACTTGACCAAGTTCACCCAATGTTTTGATGAACTTGGAAGTGTTGGAATCACGGTTGCCAAGGATGATATGGTGAGTCCTACTCTTCTAGGACTCCCAAAGAGTTGGCATAGTTATCAAGACTCTGTCAATGGTTGGGGGAAGCTGCCAGATTGGGAACGACTGTGGTTGGATTTGATGCAGGAGGAGATAAGGAGGAACACTAGAGATGGGATCTCTTCCAAGGAAGTGGAAGAGGATTTTTCCTTAGTGAGTAAGGCAAAGAAGGCCAAGGGAAAGGAGTCCCAAGGCGAGGAGGGCGGAAAGAAGATGGACTTGATGAAAGTCAAGTGTTTTCACTATCACAAGCACAGAAACTATGTAAAAAGCTACCCACAAAAGAAAGCAAGCAAGAAGGAAACGATAGTAGCAGCAGCAGGTGAAGCTCTAGCTTCACAATTCAAACTTGATCTCACTGTCATTACATGCATGGTCATTACTGCCATGGGAGGTGTGTGGTATCTTGACAACGATGCCTTATTCCGTATGATGAGGAATAAATATCTCTTTAGTGATTCTGAGGAGAAAGACCTCAAGCAGAGCATAGAGTTTAGAGATGACGATAGGTATAGAGCTACCGGGATCGGTACGGTTACCTTTCTGAGGGAGTCTAGCTCCCCTCTTAGGATTGCAAATGTGATGTATGTTCTAGGACTAAAGAAGAGTCTTGTTTCAGTCTCGGTATTGGAAGATCATGGCTATGATGTGGTTTTTAGTAAGGGAAAGTTTTTCCTCAGGCACATCACCACAGGACATCTAAAACAGATCAGTGCACGGGTCAAGAACCTGTATTCTCTTGAGGTTAAAGATGCATGCAAATCCTTGAAGAGTAAGGAAAAGGTTAGAGACTTGGTGGTTGAGAGGGAGAGTAAATTACCTCTCAACATGCAACCCCAGAAGAAGCCTATGAAGCAGCTTCAAGAATTTGTAGAGCTACCAAAAATAGAGAAGCTACGAGGAGACTTAGTGGAGGAATCCACTCCTACAGAGACCTCTAGTAGGCAGAAATTTCGAACCAGTTGGGCAGCGGGATCACATGCATCCATACCTCTAGGTGTGAGGTGGGGCGATGTATAGTGATAGTACCAAGACGGTTGAAATTGGGCAGGGTCCATTGAGTGCTTTTAACTCATGGATCGTACCTTGCTACGGAAGCCCAAAGTACATAGTAGAGGGAGGAATCAATGGGATTGATGGAGTCAGAGATCAGAGTGACAAAGGGTAGAGCAGTCATAAACTAAAGAAGCATAGAGAAGGGTTAAAAACAATGCAGAAAGGCAGAGTCAACAAAAACACAAAACTTTCAGTCAACAGAGGCAATAATAGTCAAACACTTTGACGACAAAGGCATCATTCTGATTTAGATTGAATGTTTTTTGTTTCTGGAGTTGTTGGAGCAACAACACTATAGAGAAGTGTTACATGAAAAACATTAAAAAGGTTCAGGATCGAGATCAAGTTGAATTCATTTCTTGTTGAGAGGGAGTGTTGAAAATAACAACAAGAAATGATAAAAATATAATCAGAAATTCTAGTTTAATTTGACCTTGAATTAAACTGAATTAAAATCGAATTCTATTCTCATAGCAACTTGTAATAGTTAACTAGAGTGAGTTAACTTAACTTATGAATTTTGAGTTGGAAGTCTTTATGAAGTCATGTATACGTTCTCCTTATATTATAGGGGTCCAATATGAGTTAAGTATGAGTTGTAATTAGTTAAATTAGTTCCAAACTATTTGAGGAACTAATAGTGAGTTAACAGTCAGTTGGTGCACAAATGCATTAACTAGTGGTACTTGAGTTAACTGAATATTCCCTCATCAAAAACACATGCATGTCAATTATGAGAACGACCTAGTTGAGACTAGATTGTCGGGACAATGTACTATTTGTTGTATAATTTTCTGAGTTGTACAGATTGTGCACGCAATCAGGAACTGAACCTTGAAGGGATTGCGTAGTTTTGGATGCACTGGTTTCCCTTTAAGATGGGCTAATTAGCAATAGGAATTGTGCAAAGAAATAGGAGGCTTGGAGAGTAGAGAATAGGCCTAGATTTGGCTTGAGCTTACTTGTGAGCTGGAGATTGATTTTACTGAGTGATGGGATTGTTCTTTTGAGAACAAGCATTGTATTATCATCTTGGATTTTTCTTATTGCAATACAAATAATGGGATTTTGAGATGTGTATTTCCCTAGATATTTATTATGTTATGTTCCATTGATGTTCTTCATCTTGTCGATTATTGTTTTCATTTATCTTTATGGGCTTCTGCTGTAAAGAGTGGAAGTAGATTCTTGTATCTTGTTTTAGTAGACTACATGAGCTTATGAATCTACATGATTATCTATAAGTGGAAACACATTGAAATTTGTGACAATTGAGATCCCCTTTAGCTTAATTGGGCATGGCCTTACTATGCACTCCACTCTCCTTCTTGTCATCGTGGCCAACTGAACTAGCTAAGGACTACTACATGCTTCCTTTTTTAGTATACATTTTTCAACAATGTAGATACTGATGTAACTAAAAATTGAATCAGGTTCAATCAAAACTAAAATGTTTTGGTCATAAAGCATACCTTCCATTTCTATAATCATTGCATGGTGATCAACTTGATGATTATCCACTGATGCATAAATTCTGGGTATATTTTGGGCCACATCCCTTGTTGTCTCTGCTTCCTGTAAATTGTATAGTCTCGTGCAAGTGTTATGGTGTTGTGGGTAGTCCTTCCTTAAGTGGTTCTATCCAAAATTCCAACACTTATATGAACACCTCCCATAATTCTTGGCCACTTCACCTATAGGTTGAATAGAGTAGACCCCATTGGCATCGTTAAATATCTATTGATTTTCTTATTTAACGAGGGATTGAATTCATTCTCTTGGTTTCTTTTTTCATTTTTACTTTGCACTTAACATTGCTTTTAAATTTATAATATAATTTATACTCAGGTCTACACCTAGACTTGATCCAAGTGGATGTTGATGGCCAACTACCTATTCCATTTGGACCTCCACCAATGTCTCCTTTAGTTTTTCAGATTTCTTAATTGTAGCACAATTTACTATTTTTGGCATTTTTCGGGTCTTGAACTTCCGGAGCCATTTTGAGGCGCTAAATGACCTTTTTTTATTATTAGGAAACCAGGGAAAAAAATTGATTTTGATCAATGATTTCGAGTTGAAAGTTGTAGTCCTAGATAGGTCTTTCTAACGAGGTATTATGTGCATCAAACAGAGATTGTATGCCAAAGTTACGACCCCGAGAAGTTGATGTACCAATTTACCCAAATGGGGCCCATAGTTTTGGTGCTACATCTCCTAGGATTAGGTTCTTTGATGTTTAGGGTTTTCCATTGTTTCTCAATAATAAATAGGCCTTCAAGCCTCATTGTAATATAGGTGAGAGGCATGTAGCCACCAAATCTCTTCTTAGAGATAAGCTACCATCGTCCGAGCTAGTCTTATTTCCATTATGTTTGTAAGCATATTTCAGTATTTGATATTAATGAAATGAAGTGTTATTTCTATTGCATCTCTGTATTTTTGGATATATCTGTAATTTGTTGCATTCCTTTTTAATTTCAAATTAGTGGTATCAAAGCGGTCTGCTCTTTCTCTGTTTTCCTTCGCATGTCGCCAATGAGGTCGAGATATAAGGAGTTAGGGCTCGAACTAGTCGAACCTTTGCAAGGCTAGCCTCACAAATCCCGACAGCCTCCCATGGCGGAAGAGAAGAAAGACAAGGGGGTATGAGATCCTTCCAAAATATTTCTCAAAGAAGCCCTTGAGCGACAAAGGTGTTAGGTTGTGTTATATTATTTCCACAACTAGACCACGTAGTTAACCGGGGAGTTAGGAGGGGGGCGGAGCCCCCCTTCGTTGAACCGATTACGTAGTGGGGGGAGCCACAGGGGGTTTGAGGGTTGTAGGTAACCCCACTCTCCCTATGTTAGGTTGGGTGGACCTACCTATGGTTTTATGCATGATTTTCGCACATGGTTTTGGACGCGATGGTTTTCTGTCCATGGTATTGGATGCTTCGACATGTATAAATATGTATTGTAACATTGAAAGGATAATAATGAAAATCAATATGGTAGTCCCAGTTTTGGGATCCAGGGGAAAATATCTGTGTATATGTGTTTTATGTGTTATGCTCTTGCATTATTTATTTTATGTGTTTTAGAATTCGTATGCAGGTAATTTCTGTGCGGGGTTAAAACTTACATTTGGTATCAGAGTTGTTTTGTATTCAAGGGGACGCATTTGTTGCTGGGGGGTTTCGCTTAGGCCTATGGTAGACCCTGTTCAGTGGAAGATCTGCGAGATCGATTCTGGTGGTGAAAGAAGATGGCGAGCAGTGGAAAGATAGAGATCGAGAAATTTAATGGTCAGAGTTTTGAGTTGTGGAAACTCAATATGGAGGTTCTGTTGGTGGATACAGATTAGTGGATCATGGTAGATCTGAGTACTAAACCAATGGGAGTGTCCGATGAAGAATGGAAGAAGTTGGATCAGAAGGCAAAGAGCATAATACAATTGTGTGTCTCAGATTTAGTATTGTTGAATGTATCAGGGGAAGCTACGG
>APFE030750699.1:25066-40361 GCA_000404065.3 Pinus taeda | reverse complement strand
TCTCTGGTGAATAAACTGTTCCTACAGAAAAAGCTGTATAACCTGAGGATGAAAGATGGAGACTCGGTGACAGAGCATCTGAATGCATTTAATAATGTGGTAAGTCAATTATTATATGTTGATATTAAAATTTCAAATGAAGATAAGTGCATCAGTTTGTTGTGTTCTCTACCAGCTTTGTGGGATAGTTTGGTTATTGTAATAGGTAGCAATGCAACTGCCTTGTTGGCAGAGGAGATGAGATGGAAAAATATGGAGAGCCAGAATGGTGATGTCTTGTATGTACGAGGACAGTCCCAGAACAGAAACAAAAATAAGTCATCGAGTGGGAGATCTAAATCTCCAAAAAAACTTGTAAAGGTGGTTTACCGGAAATGTGGAAAGGAAGGGCACTACAAAAGGGAATGTAAATCTAAAGCTCCTGACAAAGTTAAGGAATTTGATGATGCTCCTTTTGCAGAGGCGAAAACCACCTCAGATGAAGGTGGGGATGTGTACTTGGCTTCTTCAAGTAGACATGAAGATCATGAGGCATGGTTGATTGACTCAGGTGCATCTTTCACTTAACTCCCATAGAGAGTGGTTCTGTGAGTATGAGAAATACGATGGTGGTGATGTCTTCTTAGGGGATGATAGGAAGACTAGAATTGTTGGTCGCGGAAAAGTAAAGTTGAAGTTGCAAGGTGGAAGGGTTAGAACACTTTCGGGTGTTCTACATATTCCTGCATTAGCCAGAAATCTGATTTCTGTAAGCAAGTTGGATGATGCAGGTGTAAAGATAGTGTTTGAGAAGGATACCTACAAAATGGTTCGGGGAGCACTAGTTGTTGATGGGTGCAACAATTCTGTGGTTCCTGAGAGTGGAGCAGAATATCTAGTGGTCTCTAGAGAGAAGACCATGCTTTGGCATCAATGACTTGGAGATATTGGAAAGAAGGGCCTTCGAATACTTCATGGTAAAGGTATGGTAGAAGGTATGAGTGATTGCTCTCTGGATTTTGATTTCTGCGAAAATTGTGTAATATGTTCCTAAAAGGTGAAAATTGTGTATATTGCCCGACCTCCTCCATAATAACTGGATCTTCAAACCAACTGTGCCACAACGAATTTCTTGTGAAGTCCGCCACCTTTTTATTATGTAAAACCCAACATTTGCCCAGTATGCCCAAGCATGGAGGAACTAGGAGCGGGCACAGAATTCGAGGCGATATTAATTTAAAAAAAATTAAAAGTAGGTGGAACCATGACTGAGCAAAATTTCCAAGAGGGTGAAATTTTCACAGTGTCCAAATTGGACATACTTTATGTCGATATTACACCACTCAGTGACACAAACTCGATGACGCAGTCAATTTCCTGATCTGAACAACCGATTTGTAGAGGACCCGGAGGAGGGAATATTTAAGGAATCTAGGGGAATCTAAAAGATTCCTTGAGCCCTAGACTCTCACTTTCTCAGAATTTAGAAATTTGACAATTGATTTTGCATTATTCAATGCCACAATCTGATGGTGCATTCATATTTTCCATTTTCGCATTTCATTTTTTGGCCACTTTTCTAAGCGAAGTGCAGGTATCAACATTCAGTTGCTAGAAATCATTCCATGAGATTCGACGTAGCAAGGGTGATGGTATGACCAACTTTAGTAGTTTGACATTTGCTTCTTCAGATGGCCCTAGGATGTGAGGTATATGCAGTGTGTTCATGTGCTTCTTTTTGCGATGCATTACAGATCCCTATTTGATGTTTGATGTGGGATCCTGTTTGTTACTCGTTTTCATGATTCCTACTCGATGTGATGCGGTATCATCTATGTGATGTACTTTTTTTCTTACTTGGGTTATGATTCTTCATGTTTTATTCGAGATCCCTTTCTTGTATGTTGATGGGATACTCATGTTGTCACCATGTATGTTTGTGTTGAGATCCCTTTTATGCCATGTCGGCGGGATGATCATTATCATCATGCATGACTTTGTGTCATACTGATAGGAGTCTTTTGGCTGAGAGTTCTTGTATTGGAACATCTCTTGGAGCCACTCTTGCGCGAGGGCATTTTCCTTGTATGATAGCAACATCACCTCTTATGTACATCATCACTATTGACAAAACTTAATGCAGTGGCCTACACCATCTTGACACCGAGACCCGGAGATATAGTCCCTCTTGGATGAACTCTGTTATCAACATCTTGTTATTTGATGTGTTGATGATTGACATGTTCCTCTTCTTTACAATATGTAAATGTATTCATTATGTTCTTTTTAAAAATGTAATTTAACACATCATGAAAGTAAAAGATCTTGGAATGGTCCTTCGTCACACCTTGACCTTGATCAAGTGGTATTAGAGCGGTCTTTGCATGGATGTGAATTGAAAGCATGAACAATGGAAAGTGCAGAAATAGAGGATGAAAAAGCGATGTACGAGACCATGCTCAAAATTTCCAAAATGGTGGAAATAATGTATGAAACTCTACAGAAAGAGACAAAGGAAAAGGTGCGATTGCAACTTCAGTTGCAAACCACGGAAGAGGCCCTAGAAGAATTGAAGCACAACAACCAGAGTCTTCAAATAGATAACGCTTCATTGAAGATGCTTATACATGAAGAGAAAGAGGAGAAACATAGTTTGCTATGACAACAAGAAGAAAAGGACGAGGCCTTGGAAAAGCTTCAGTGTGACCCATATGAGGTAAAAAGTAATTCTCTAAATTTATGTATGTGTCTCGATGATGATTTTGTTGTTTTTGAAAATCATACCACAGGAATTGGCTCCAAACTGTTGAAGAAAATGGGGTATGAAGGAAAGGGCTTGGGTGTTAATGGCCAAGGCATTGTCAACCCCATCAAATTAGAAGAATTACCCTGTCGAACAAGACTTGGGTATGTCAGGAAAGAAGTTGGGGAATGGGTCGAGAGAACTAGTGAACCACCAACAACGGATGATGAGAAGCCCTCATCAGTTCATTCCAAATCAACAGAGGAGGTAAAATATGTTGATTTCCTTTCTGTTTCATCGTTACATACTATGATTTCTATTGGAAATTTGGAGATCCCAATTACAGGGACAAACATGAGGCTCCTTCCAAGGATGAGGCACGAGGAGGAAAAAGAACTTGGTGTTCATAACCAAGGCATAACTCAACCATTGGAGGTTGTGCAGAGGCCTCAATTTGCAGGCTTGAGATACACTGAAGGAGAATGCTCAAAGATGTCAGATTATTCCGAGGTATCGTCGAAATCATTGACGAAAGAGAATGATGGGAAAACATGCCCATCATCCTATCGCAGTTTCCATTGCAGGGAAAGAGCCGAGACAAGTTCTCATCACCATACTTACACCAGAGACAACAAGGAAAGGTATAACCACTCTCGACATTCAAATTTTCATTTCGATTATAATCATTTTGTTAATGATGGACGTAAAACATGGAATCGAAAAACATGTACCTTTTGTGGATTACATAACCATACATTTTCTAAGTGTTGGAAAAGAATAGCAGCACAAACAGAGAAAAGGCATGAAAGACCCTCTCAACAGTAGGTAAAGAAACATGTTAAGAATATCTAGAGGAAGAAAACCTATTGCATTCATTGCAACAGAAGTGGCCATCAAAGAGCCACTTGTTGGAGGCTCCATCCAGAGCAGCGCCTTAAAGACAAAGCTTCGGTGCATGAACCAAGTGAAACAATTGTTCGACAAGCAAAACCACCACACCGGGATGACCCATTCACAGTGACAAGTGAAAAATGGTTTCTAGATATGTTAGCTTGTCATGGTCGTGCTTTTGTAAATCATTTGTTGCATTTTAAAATGTAAAAGTGATGATGTGTTTTCCATCACTTGTTCAACAACAATGATGTCTAGTCTTATTTTGAGTTTCATTTTACACTCTGAAAGTGATGTTGTGTTTCCATCACTTGTCAAACCAAATGGTGTTTAGCCTTATCTTCGTAAATCATGCGTTGAAGTGATGATGTGTTTTCCATCACTTGTTGAAGCAACAATGATATGTTGGCCCTATTTTCGTAGCTGGGGTATTGTTTCCATTTTGATGTGAACTTGACCACTGATTATGTGTTATGAACTCGTGGCAAGTATGGGATGCTTGGGTCATTGGTTGGTCATGAAAGTCAAGCTTGTAATTTTAGAAAACAATGTACTACAAATTGTAGAGGTTGCAGGTGTCGACTCATCGCTTAAGGCTCCGAAGAACAAAGGTGAAGGAGATGGAAGAGAGATCTTTCAGGATTCTTGTGATTCAGACAAGGTACATAGAAGTTGCAGATTGTTTTTCATGCTTTTGGAGGACCAAAAGCTCCTCAATGGGGAGGATTGATCTAGGTGGATCTCCAGACAATAGTGGCATGGAAAAGGCTCAAAATGCAAAGTGGTGGAAAGACGATTAACTTGACATCAGATCGAAGTGCTCATCACCCTGATTCTAATGGTGTGAATGACACTCCAATCCAAGTCCAGATGAGGAAGATAGAGGCAGTCAAAGTTGGGTTGACTTTTGCTGACTGGGCATGATTATGAAGACACAATTTAGAATTTTCCAGCGGACAACATAAGGCCAAATCCGGCCAGATTCTGGGCGAAATTGTCACCTAGTTAAAACGACTCTTTTGGTCAAAATCTAAATTTTCAAAAATGCACATGTTATTTTTATTAACAAAAAAAATATTAAAAAAAAGGGTGGCGGGCCACCAACCCCACCACCCCAAATTTATCCACATATATATATATTAGTGGAGGGGTGGGCCACTACCCCTGGACCCTCCCATAGAACCACCGTTAACTGTAAGCACAGAGTTTGGGTGGTACGGCCCTTGGGGCATAGACCCAACCCCGTTTAAAACAAACCACAAGCGGGAAAGGTGGGTCAGCCCTTGGGGCGTAGACCCAACCTCCCACCCACCATCTATTAAGGAAGACACCAGAGTAAGTGGAGTGGGCGGGTCGCCCAAGGTGGGCCTAGTCCAATCCATTTTTTTTAAAATAACATTGTTGTGTAAATAAAGGAGGAAGCGAGGTTTGACCACCCGATCTCCTCCATAACAACCGAATCTTCAAACCAACTGCACCACAACGGATTTCTTGTGAAGTCCTCCACCTTTTTATTATATAAAACCCAACAATTTCATAGTGTGCCCAAGCATAGAGGAACCAGGAATGGGCATGAAATTCGAGGCGATAATAATTTTTAATTAACTTTTATGCAGGTGGAACCATGACTGAGCAAAATTTCTAGGAGGGTGAAATTTTTGCAGTATCCAAATTGGAAAAGCTTTATGTCGATATTACACCTCTCAGTGACATGAATTTGAGGGCATAGTCATTTTCCTGATCTGAGCAGCCGATTTGTAAAGGACCCAAAGAAGGAAATCTTTAAGGAATCTAGGGGGATTTTAAAAGATTCCTTGAGCCCTAGATTCTCACTTTCTCAGAATTCAAAAATTTGACAGTCAATTTTGCACTATTTGATGCCACAAATTTGATGGTGCATTCAAATTTTCCATTTTCTCATTTTATTTTTAGGCCACTTTTCTAAGTGGAGTGCAGGTGTCAGCATTCAGCATGCGAGCAGTCATTCCATGAGATTTGACGCAATGAGGGTGATGGTACGGTTAGCTTCAACAGTTTGACATCAACTTCTTCAGATGGCCTCAGGATGTGAGTTATATGCAGTGTGTTCATGTACTTCTTTTTGCGATGCTTTGTGCTGCATAGATCCCTATTTGATGTTTGATGAGGGATCCTGTTTCTTACTCGTCTTCCTGATTCCTGCTCGATGTGATGCGAAATCATCAGTGCGATGTACTTGTTTTCTTACTTGTGTCATGATTCGTCATGTTTTATTCGAGATCCCTTTCTTGTATGTTGATGGGATACTCATGTTGTCGCCATGTATGTTTGCATTGAGATCCCTTTTATACCATGTTGGCAGGATGCTCATTATCATCATGCATGAGTTTGTGTCATACTGATAGGAGTCTTTTGACCGAGAGTTCCTAAAGTGGAACATCTCATGGAGCCACTAATGCATGAGGGCATTCTCCTTGTATGATAATGACATCACCCCTTATGTACATCATCACTATTGACAACACTTAATGTAGCGGCCTACACCATCTTGACAATGAGGCCCGGAGACATAGTCCCTCCTCGACGAACTCCGTTATCAACATCTTGTTATTTGATGTGTTTATGATTGACATTTTCCTCTTCTTTACAACATGCAAATGTATTCATTATGTTCTTTTTAAAAATGCAATTTAACACATCACGAAAGTAAAAGGTCTTGGAAGGGTCCTTTGTCACACCCGGACCTAGACCAATGGGGATAAATACATAAAGTGGATCACACTGGGATTGGGAAGGGAGCATGACATGCCATAGTTTACTAATGTTTTTCATACCCATTGCACAAATTTGGGTATCAAGGATTCTGAGTGACATTTGGTACTCAAGTACCACAATTTCCTACAAAGGTACATCTAAGAAGAGATGGAGTTCCTAGACATCTCCTTGCTCAACATGGTGTACCGATATGCTGTCAAGATCAATCTGAAGCTTAAACAGAAGAAGCGATACTTTGGATCTAAAAATCTGAAACAAGGGAAAGGTGCCCCCAAATTGCAAAACAAAGGACAAAGCCAAGGTAGGGTGACCTAAGAAAACACGTTTAAGTCGCAAGAAAATAACAACACCACAAAGTCAAAGAAGGACATTGGAAAGTGTTTTGACTTCCATAAGAGCCCCACTCACAACACAAGTGAGTGTCAGACCAAGCAGTCATTGATGGCTGAGTTGAAGGCTTTAGAATCATATGCATTTTCTGACTCCTGAGTTAGAACTGAACAAGGGGAATGAAAAAGGGAAGAAGATTATTGATGCAGAGCCCAACGCCATTGTTTCCACCACAAAGATCCAAAAGAATGAGTTTGAAGATCCAGAGAAGAGGGACCGTTGATCCAAATTTAAATAGGAACACAATAAATTAAATATATAACTAGAAATACAAGGATGCAGTAGAAATAACACTTCATTTCATTAATATAAAATACTTAAATATGCCTACAAACAGAATGGAATAAGACTAGCTCGAGCTATGGTAGCTTATCTTTGAGAAGAGATGTGGTAGCTACATGCCTTAGAATTACGTTACAATGAGGCTCAAGGGCCCTTTTATGATTTAACAATAAGAGAAAACCATAAACAACCAAAACCCTAACCCAAGGAGATGTAACACCAAGAGTTTATGGGCCTCGTTGGGGTGAGTTGAACATCCAACTTCCCGGGGTCACAACTTGGTCATATTACCTCCATTTGACGTGCATGATAATCTGTTGGAAATATCTCTTCGAGGAATACGATGGAAAATACGATTTTACACAAAAAAAATTGTTGGCAGTAGATTACCAAAAAAACGTCATTTACGGCCTCAAAATCCGGAAGTTTAGGACTCGAAAAACTGCTAAAAATAGTATACTATGCTACAATTAAGGAAACTGAAAAACTGAAAGAAACAATGGTGTGGGTCCAAGTGGAATTGGCAGGTGGAAACGAATATCCACCTAGATCATTCCTCCCCCCTTTAGGACGCAATGGTCCCCATTGCGTTGAGTTCATCCATGAGATGAGGAAACTTATGCTGAACTTGGTCCCTAGTGAGCCACTTTCCCTGGTGAAGGAGTTGGCCTACTTTGACAGCTTGATACAATTGGATTTTTGGCTGGTGAGTGTTCTTGATTTGCGCATCCATGATATGATCATTTTTGGCTTGCTACATGCAATTTGGATTTAGCTCTATAGGTGCGAGTTGTTGTGCAATGTCTGATGTGTCCAACATTGGTGGGAAGTATGGTCGAAGGCAGTCCACATTGAACACTGGGTGTAGGCCAAGGAATGGGGGACTGTTGAGCTCAAATGAATTATCATCCACAACCTTGGTAATGGTGTAAGGACCATATCAGATTGGTCTGAGTTTATAATAGGCTCTGGTATTGCATTCCTTCTGCAAATGCAACCAAACTTTGTCACCCACCCGAAACTTGTGTGGCACCCAATGTTGATCATGTCACTACTTGTACTTTTCATTTGATTTCTCAAGAATGTCATGAACCTGCTGGTGAATATGCTGGATGTGCTCAATGAAGTTGCTTGTCTTATCAGCTTCCAAATGGACATGAGCTGAATCTGCCTGAGTAGCTACAAATGGTATGGCTACATCAATGGGAAATAGTGGTTGGAATCCCAAGCCCACATGAAAGGGGTTCTGGCGAGTCGAGCTGTGGAGAGCCCAGTTATAGCTGTGATGGACATAGGGAAGGCTCTCATCCCATGTGTGTGGAAGATTTGAGTTGTACATGCGTAGAATGTGCACAATCATCCTGTTGATGACCTTTGTCTGGCCATTAGTTTAGGGATGGAAAGTTGTGGACTTAGTTGGCTTGGTGTTCAGCATCGACCAAAGACTAGACCAAAATGTTCTGAGGAACCTGGTGTCTTGATCTGAGATGATAGACTGTGGGGTCCAAAAGTGTACCCACACTTGTTCAAGGAAGAGTTTAGCAGTGGCCTCTGTTGTGATATTCTTCTTGCAGGCTGCTAGAATGGCCATCTTCGAGAATCTGTTGACGACCACAAAAACACAGTTGTTGTCGTGCTTAGTAGAAGGAAGGCCCAACATGTAATCAATGGAGATGGATTCCCAAGGTCAACTAGGGGTAGGCAACGGAGTATGGAGGCCTTGCTTCTTGATGGTCGATTTCACAATGGTGTAGGAAATGTAGGATCTGATGTACTTCCCGACATCCCATCGAAGATTCAGCCAATAGAAATACTTTTGCAGTATTGCCACTGTTTTCTCGACCCCAAAATGCCCAACGACCCGACTGTAGTGCGCTTCCCAAATCATCTTAGCTCGCTCGATTGAAGGAACACAAAGGTGTCTTAGGTGGCATAGCAGGGCATCCTTGAGGTGAAAATCTGGAACTTGTTAACCCTCCAAGAGAATCTGGTATGTGTGGCCAAACTCTGGATCGATTTTGTAGAGAATTGGCCAATCAAAAGTCTCATTCCCACAATATTTGAGCACTATGGTTAACACCATGATCGGTCATCGGCTGAGGCAGTCTGCAACATTTTTGGTGCTACCCTTTTTATACTTGATATTCAAATGGAACTGCTAGGTATGTGGACCATTTTTTATGGTAATCATTATGTAACTTCCCTTGCATCTGTATGAACTCCAAGGGTTGGTGGTCTATGTGGATGACCATTTCCTTCCCCAAAATGTAATGCTTCCATTGTCGGCAAGCCTGCACAATGCAATACATCTCTTTGTCGTAAGTGGGATACTTCCAGACTGTGTCTAAAAGTGTCTCATTGTGATATGCCACTGGATGCCCCTGTTGAGTAAGCACTACCCCAATAGCATAGTCAGAGGCATCTGTCTTGATCTCAAATGGTTGTTGCAAGTCTGGTAAAGTGAGCACTAGTGTAGAGCAGAGGCGATGTTTCAACTTTGCAAATGCCTTCTGTTGAGATTCAGACCAAAAGAATTTTTCTTTCACTCCTCCCTTGGTGACTTGACTCATGGGCCAAGTGATATGAGAGAATCTCAACATGAACCTGTGGTAGAAATTGGAAAAAAAACATTGTTTAGGGCCTCAAAATGACTATGGATGTTTAGGACTCGAAAAACTGCTAAAATAGTAAATTGTGCTACAATTAAGGAAATTGAAAAAATGAAAGAAACAATGGTGGGGGTCAAAGTGGAATTGGCACGTGGCAACCAATATCCACCTAGATCAAGCATCTCTTCCACTCACAAATGTGGGTGAAGGGTTCGCCACTCCAATTCATTGTCATTAGTGGGAGCCAAAAGAACCTCATTTTAGTAGAGGTCGTGAAGCGGTTGAGCCTACCGACCACACTACACCTGTAGTTGTTAGAATCAGGTAGCTTCACCAAGGGCAAGATCTCTAAGTCAGCTAATAGTGTTGCCTTCCCTACAATATCAATCCCTTCATGGATGAGGTAATGTGTGATGTTTTTCCTCTTGAAGTTTGTGATATAATATAAGGATAACCATACCTGTGGAAGCGACATGTTGTATATGAGTCTAGACCTCGCTCTATTATTATTTCTTTGGGTAATACATTATATAGGATACCAGAGGTAGCCTTGCTTACCGCCATCTCTTTGATCTCTGCTAAGAAAAGCAGTAAGTTCATCTCCCAGACTAGAAATTTTTTTATCTTTCTGATTCGCTCTCAAAGTAAGGGGAAGGTTGTAGCCACATCCATGGACCCAGAGAAGGGTTCCTCCATGTAACAGAAGTAGTAGATATTGTTGTGGAAGAATACAAGGATATCTTCTCCTCACCCACAGGGGTACCATTGCACTGTCAGGTCAAGAATCCATGAACCTGGGATGAGAGTCTTCCCTATGTGCAACGTAGTTATAATAGAGATCTCCATAGCTCGACTGGTCGTAGTCCCTTTCAAGTGGGTCTATGATTTCAACCATTGTATCTGATTGATGTTTCCATGCCTCATGTTACTACATAGAAATAATCCACACATGTATTGCCTGAGGCTGATAAAGCCACCAAATTTATTGAACACATCCAACACATATTCCAGCAGGTTCACGACATCTTGGAGAATTCAAATGCCAAGTATAACCACCGACATGATCAACATCGGGTGCCACACAAGTTTTAGGTGGGCCAGAAAGTTTGGTTTCAGTTGTAGAACGAATGCCTTACCGGAGCCCATAAAAAGCTCACATCACTCTGATATAGTCCTTACACCATTACCAAGATTGTGGGAGACAATGATTTTGAGCTCAATATTCCCCCATTCCTTGGCCTACACCCAATGTTCAATGTGGACCGCCTTCAACCATACTTTCCACCATTACTTGACACATCAGACATTGCAGAACAACTCACACCAACAGAGTTAAACCCAGACTGCATGGAACATACCACAACTGATCGGATCATGGAGACACAGATCAATAACATTGACCATCATAAGATCGAACTATATTGGGTTGTCAAAGCTGGACAACTCCTACACCAAGGCAAATGGCTCACCCAGGACCAAGTTCAGCAGAAGTTTCTCCATCTCATGGAGGTACTCAACACAATGGGGACCATTACTTCCTAAGGGGGAAGGAATGATCCAGGTGGATGTTGGTGGCCCCCCACCTCTTCCACTTGGGCCCCCACCACTGTCTCTTCGAGTTTTTCATTTTCCTTAATTGTAGCACAATTTACTATTTTTGGTAGTTTTTCAAGTCCTGAACTTTTAGAGCAGTTATGAGGCCCTCAATAATATGTTTTGGGAAAAATGGGGCAAATGTGGCTCTTAGAGTGATTTTTATCACTCAAAAGTTGTAGTCTTCATATAGATATTTCTAACTAGGTATTGTGCATGTCAAACAGAGATTGTATAACTAATTTACGACCCCGGGAAGTTGATGTACCAATTTACCCAAACATGACCCATTGTTTTAACACTTCATCTCCTAGCATTAGGTTCTTGGATTTGTATGGTTTTCCATTGTTTATAAATAATAAATAGGCTTTCAAGCCTCATTGTAACACAATTCAGAGGCATGTAGCCATCACATCTCTTCTCAGAGATAAGCTACCATCACCCGGGCTAGTCTTATTTCCATTTTGTTTGTAAGCATATTTCATTATTTGATATTAATGAAATGAAGTGTTATTTCTGTTGCATCTTTGTATTTATGGATATATCTGTAATTTGTTGCATTCTTGTTTAATTTCAAATTAATACTACTCATAACAGTGTTTCAACTTCCTAATCACATCCTCAAGTGTCCGTGGTTCATTGAATTCAATTCGGTATTTAAGTGTTAATGACACCCCATTGATGTATCATTGAATCTTTGTCTTTAAATTCTTGAGGTAGGGTACATATCTCAGCAACTCCATAAATTTAATGGTATACTCTTCTTCTATCATTTGTCCCATCTTGAGTTCATAAAACTCTTTAGCTTTGTTATCGAAGTATCTCTCAAACACGTACTTGCTCCTGAAATATTCCTCTAATTTATTCCAGGAAAACTATTCTTCGTTTACTCCTTTTATGTTTTCCATATCTTCTCCCCATATATCAGCCTTTCCTTTTAAGCTAAAAGTAGTTACCTTCGCTTTCATGTTCTCTAAATAGTCATGATTTTGGAAGTAATTTCTCATTCCTAGTAGCTAGGCTTTGACATCTTCTCATTTCTTCATCTCACAATCAAATGTGGGTAGTTTGTGATCCAGGTGGATATTGGTGGCCACCTGCATATTCCACTTGGACTCCAACATTATTATCTTTTAGTTTCTTTAATTCTAGTGAACCTTTCTATTTTTTGGCAATTTTTTTGGGTCCTAAACTTCCAGAGCCGTTTTGAGGTCCTAAAAGATGTTTTCAAGGAAAGCGAAGAGACTAGAAAACTATCAAAATATGTTTCACATATTTTTTTTTTTACTTCTCCTCTTTGAAACAAGGTATTATGATAGCCAGACGAATATCATATGCAAAAGTTATGACCCCAGGAAGTTGGTGGTCCAACTTACCCCAAAAAGTCCCAAAATAGTTAGTGCCTCATCTCCTAGGGTTAGGGTTTCACACTTCTTCTTTATGATAAAAATGCCTTCGAGCCTCATCCCTTGTCTTTCGATCTACCTCTGCCTCAACCTTTGTCTCTTGAGATAGATACCTGACTTTTAAAAGAGGTCTCTAAGGTAGAATTATTATTTCTGTCTACCCTTGCCTCATGGGATAGGAGTGATCCCATGAATTCATCAACTGTCAGTGTTGTCAAATCCTTGGCTTCTTATATGGCTGCTACTACAATATCAAATTTGGTAGAAAAAGATGTGAGAACCTTCTTAACCAATATTTGATCTTCTATGTCATCACCATGAATCCTTAACTAGTTTACAATAGTTAGAATATGATTCCTGAATGAATCGGTATCCTCTATTTTCTTCATCTACAAGCTTTCGAAATCTCTTTTAGTATTCCGCAACTTAACAATATTGAATTTGGGCATACCTTTATAACTCGTCTCCAAAGCCTTCCATGCTATCTTTTCTGAAGATGTGGCGATAATCTTCTGGAACAATGCTTGGTCCACTCCTTGTTGGATAAGCTGCAATACTTGGGTACTCTTCCTTTTATGTATCCTTAATTGCTCCCTCTCTACATGTGTGAGGGTTTATTCATCCTTTTCATCCTTAGGTTATGGAAATCTAACCCTGAAATACTCCAAAGCATCATGAACCTTTAATGTGGTCTCCATCTTAATGGCCCAAATGTCGCAGTTCTTCCTTGTAAGTGGTGGAAACTATGGCTAGAAACTTGATTAAGCCATCTTTAAAAAAAAACCCTTTTTCAACAAAAAAAAGTTTAAAATCCCTTTTAAAATTTTATATCAAAACCCTTTATTAATTTTTTTATATAAAAAAACTTATATAAAAAAATCCTTTATAATAATACACCACTTAATCAAGCCCTTTTAATAAACACTTCGCAATTGCGTTCAAACCCACTTGAGTCTAAAAAGTTTTTTTTTTAATAATAAACAATGATTGTGACCTATTAACAAGTAACCTCAGCACAATTTTTTCCCACTTTTGTACTTTCTCATAAATAAAAGCTAAGTTGCATGGGTACCTGTCCCGACCATTGGAGAGCACATACCCTAATCTTCGACACTCTTGGGAGCGGGTACAAAACGTTCTAAAATTGGCAGGAGCTTCATTTGGTACTTTGGAGCGTTTTGAGAACTTGATGATTCAGAAATAGGCGTTCTGGGTACTGGCTTTTGTGGGGAGCATCAGCTCCCATCCATCAAGAAATAGCTAGCCTCTCGTCGATGGATGGGATCTCCTAGAGGTTCTTGATCCATGCGTACCACACATTCCACAAAGCTAAGGCAAAACCCACGAAAAGACCCAAGGAAAAACCAAGGAAAAAATGGCGCGAACGTTTGGCGGAAAATCACTAGTATTTTTTATATATAATCAACCATCCGAGTCAGTCAAGCCGTCATTCTGATTTATCATTTCTGAGAATCAGTGCGGGTGAGGGACACAACCTGGGTGAGGGACACAATGACGCAATGCGGGAGATAATGAGGGTCTAACAACTGCAAGTCCTTGAAAGGCACAATGATGCCATTATCTAGGCACTTTTCATTTATGCATACAGTATTTCATCACTGTTGTTGGAATATGCATTGCTTTTAGCTTTATGATTTATCATTATGATTAATAGCAGGTTGAATCGATTTTTGTAAATATTTTTAAAGACTTAGTGATCTATTTAAATTTTAATCATGTGATGATTGTTGTACAATTTATGGTCTATTCTGCCTTCTACATTACAAGGATCAACTATGTTCAAGTTGGATTCTCTTATTTTTAAGGATAGTTATATGAATATCACTTTGACACAGTCTTACCTGCTATGATCACTATTATTCTCAAGTGTTTGTAGTGTTGCAGATCTTGGAAACTTTTTGTGAGTTTTTTGAGTTTTTCAGGTCGCCTAGTTCTTGTCTGCAAATGCGAAAAAATCCTGAGTTGGCTGCTCTTTTTGATACTAGCCAATTTCCAAAAGAAAATCCTGTTTACTGTTAGTCCAATTTTCTTGGATGAGAAATTAGAGTCCTCTCTCATTGTTCGACGATTTTGGGAGAGACGAGTGTTAGCTTTCAATGGAATTTTCTTCATTTCCTGGAAGCTTTTTCAACAAACATGTCCTGATGTTGAGCACTGCACCACATAAAAGTTGAAGTTTAATAGTTTGCTGACCTTAACAATGAAACAAGGTTGCACTAGCAAGTTTCAATGGATTTGAATTTTCTTAATATTTGACTTTTGAAATAATGCAAGTAGTTTGATAATGTCTAGGAAATAAATTAATAATGCAAGTAGTTTGATGAGCTTTTTCCTATGCACTTACTTTAAAAATGTTTTTGGAATCTTTCGTTTAACATCCAATTTATGGGCCAATTTCGTTGTTAGCATACAATCAAACTGCATTATAAATAGTGCTATATCATATTTTTAATGTTATGTTTAGATTCATAAGCGAGCCTTTGCAAAATACATGACATCTAACAGTCTGATGCTTTGATTTAGATCAGTGTTTTTAAAACCGGAACCGGTGATCGGACCGGTCCACCTAATGAACCGGTTTACCGACCGGAACCGGTCTAACCGGGACTGGTTTGGTCTAAACGAAC
>APFE030750699.1:0-24238 GCA_000404065.3 Pinus taeda | reverse complement strand
CCTATAAAGTCCAAAAACAATGTTGCAAGCTATGAGGCCATTGGCCTACTACAAGTCTACAGTGTACACATGATCAATCATCAAGTTCATCACCACTACTAGACAGTGGACACAGGATCATCATCAGGAGCTACATAGACATCATCTGGTTCAGACTCCTTAGTAAACTTTCTGCTTCTTGCATATCCCGGTGAAGAAGATATTTAACTGTACTTACTCCCTTTTACTTAGTGAAGCCATAGGCCTACACTTGTCTTTCCAAAGTGCACAGTGATCATCTGGCAACCTGCTCAACATAAGATCCATCCTCTTTGTAGATAAAAGTTAAAACATGCCATGAGACCATATAAAGTGGTATAAGAAAAGTCCAGGATTCTCTGGATCCTACTTTGTAATCTACAACACCAGAGTTTACTTAAATGGCACTGGCTGCTTTACTCATTTAGTCTTAATGGAGTTCCAAGAGCCACAGATTTCAGTCTCGCTGTAATCTGTTCCTCATCTGTCACTCTCTGTTGACTCAATTTATCATCAATCACACTCTGCTTAATGATAATGTATAATTTAAACTGTGTGCATCATGCCCTAGCATATTGTCATACCTTTTAGCAAGCAATTGTCAAGCTATATTCTGTCAAGAAAGCTTAGGGAGTGTCAAACTTTTAGCCACTTCAGGAATCCAATCAATACTGATAGCTTCATCAGTGGTGAAGAATAGATCCTACTGATGTAGGCTCAGAAAGTGTCATCTAGAAATGACTGCAAAACTAATGTTCTCAGCAATGTAAGCAGTGTAGCTATTGCTTCAGACATGCACACTAATTTCAAACTCTCTTTCACATCTTTGGTCACTGTCATAGACATTGCAATATCCATATATTCTTGTACAAACAACTGTTAGTAACATAAACAGTATCTACACTCTATCCACAAAGCTTATGTTCATAACTCCACTACTTTTACTAAATGCATACCAGCAAAGATAAACATCTGAAAGTGTTGTTAGCTCAACAACTAACCCCGCAAGGTTTATAATGATGAACCTCTTTACTTAATGCAGAGATATATGCCTCGCAAATGATTGCCTGGTGGGCGTGCCATAAACCGGCCGGTTTAGGACGGAACCGGCCGGTTTGCTACAAACTGGCCGGTTTTTCACCGGTTAGGGCACATTTTAGGCGAAAGAGGGGGTCTGACCGGGTTTTTAGGCCGGTTCTGACCGGCGGCCTTGCTAACCGGCCGGTTAGACCGGTAACCGGTTTTTGTGGCCGGTTTTTAAAACACTGATTTAGATATAACTTGGCAAATATTGTTAATAAAACAAACCTTGAATGTAGGTGTGTGAATGAAGAAAGACTATTACTTATTTAAATATTTTCGTCTAAGTAATTTCTAATTTGCTATACTTTTGGCATTTGTATGGTAGCATAACCCATAACAGCACCTGCCACCGCCTATCATGTCTGATTGATATATTTAGTTTTAAATATTTTATTATTTTAAGACAATGATATATAGTATATAAATACAATTATGAATTTACTAATTTACTTTGTTTTAAAAATTTTTTGGGGCTGTAACTTGAATTACAATCTTGTGGCATTAATAATTTGTTAGTAGTTTACTACATTTGAACTTAATTAAACTATTAAATTCTCCAAATTTTGATCATTTTAATTATGGTTTACCGGTAGTTATTTATTTTTTTATTTATTGTTTTAAATTAAAATTAATTTTTAAACTATTTAAAAAATTCTTTAAAATTTTATTATATAGAAAAATCAAAATATGATTTGTTTATTATACATTCTAACAAAATTTAATTAATATTCTTTTAAATTTTTATTTTTTAATATTTTTGAGTTTTTTAACCATTTTAAAATTTTTAGTAAGTTCTACTTTTCTACTCTTTTTTTTTTTAATGTAAATATCCAGTGTTGATAATATGGATAGAGGGTTGGGTAGTCAATGCGTGGAAAGTAGGATGAGACCCCACTGCCTCCATAAGCCCCACAAGTTGAAGAACAAAACACAAAGACAACGATATCTACCCACACTCTATCAAACAACATTTCCAAGAAGCCCTTACTGAAGTTCATGAAAAATATAACACAAAACAAGGCAAAAAATAGGGGTGGTTGTGAGGAATGGCAATGTACTTTCTTTGATCATGTATTTAAGGGTAGCTATACAAGAGTATGGCATTATCTTTTGGGCATACCTGGGTTAGGAGTGAGGGGTTGCACTTGCAGCTTTGAACAAAGAATGAATATGACTAAGCTTCAAATGAACGCTAATGGAAACAATGAATGTGATAGTAGCACAATATCTACTGATAAGAGAGGTAGACATGAAGATTCATCCCAATGTATGAATGAACAAAGTCACATCCAAATTGAGCCTACTCAAGGGGGTTCTAGTACTATGAGGACTAATGTAAGTGAATCCATTAAAAAAATGTATAATGTCTTGCATAGGGATGAAGTAGATGATGCCATAGCATATTTTTTTTATGACAAACAAAATTTCATTTAGTTCCACTCATTCACCATACTATAAAGAAATGGCGAAAAAAATCATAGTTTCATGGATAGGATATGCACCCCCATGTTACAACAAAATGAGGACTTCATTGTTAGATAGAGGAGTGACAAGAATGCATGGACTTATGGAGGACCTCAAACAATATTGGGTTCATTCACGTTTTTCAATTGTCATGGATGGTGTTAGTGCCTATCAGTCATGTCAGTCACTAATGATCAAATATGCTCTTTCAAAGTTTTTTGCTAGGGATTTAGGTCAAATTGTTATGGTTTCAAATGAGTTTTCAAATAAAAATTTGATCATTCGTTGGTGTGTCTAGGTCAGTGCTACTCGCTTCAGTATTCACGGTTATCATCATTCATCATGACAATGTCATCATTCAGGTGTTATAGGTCATGAATCAGTTAAAATGTCATCATATGGGTCTTAGTCTAGGTCTTCACCTGTTTTGTCATCACCATGTTAGTTTTAAGTAAAAAGAGCTATGTTTATTGTCTCGAGTCCTCATATAAAGGGAGTTAGCATCTTAGGGAGAAAATGTAATAAGGGTAAAGGTAATGGTTCAGTTCATAAAGCTATTGCTCCAATCAATGAGGTATGATGCCATGTCATGACATATGCCAAAACATTTTGTTTTTAAGTTTTAAAGGATCTTTCAAGAATTTATTTCACTCATATCATTTGTATAGAGCTTCATTTGGTCATTGAAAGCATTCCAGGCAACCTGAGCATCGATTTATACTCTCAAAAGGCGTTTTGCTTCCTCTCGCTACGTTTTCTTGCCTCATGCTGCGTTTTCTCCAGCTCACGACGTTTCCAGTGTGTGAAGTAAAGGAATAGCTCCAAATGTTCTCTCCTGCAGGTGAAGCTCTCCTCAGATCAGTTACAAGTAAGTTTAAGCAAAACACCACCTCCAATCATTAATTTTTTCAACCTTTTATTGGGGAAACCTCTCCTAGGGTTTCATGCTATGTTTTCTTGGTTTGACACTATTGTTTAATTTGCGCAAACTCCCTACACATTTTACCCTTCCCCACACTCAAACATACTTCCCTTGGCTTTCCTTATCCCTCCTCCCTCATTCCCCTAAGTCCCAGAGCTAACCCTAGTCTGTATGCTACGTTTTTCGCAAAAATTAGGGTTAGGACAATGCTTTAACCCCTACCACTCATCCCTTCCCTCCCTATTTGATTTTTCACTTCCCTAAGCTTCCCAAAAAACCTCACTACCTCCCAAATTTTTCCTACTAAGATATATCCTCCCAACCTCTCTATCCCCTCACCTCAAGACATTAACCCTAATCCCTTGTTTTCCCAAGAAAAATTCTGTTTTTCCCCTTTCATCCATCTAGGGTTTTGTTGTGTAAATTAAAATCATGGAAAGTGAGAAGAAGGCATATAATAAAGGAGGTCATGTGTCTAGATTTGAGCCATCTCACACCCATGAGATCAATGCTTCATTCATCAAAAGGTCATGTGAAGAAGTGGGCTGCTTAGGGTTTTGTGAGAAAATTCAGCAAGTGGGATACCATGCCAAGTTGACAAGCCTATTTTCCACCGAATTAAAAGTAGGAAAGGCCAAAATATCAGGGATAGACTTCATCATATCAGCAAATGTGACTGGCATAATTTTTAGGGTTTTGAGGTCATTTGCCACACAGGGACAATCTTACTTCAAAATCCGTTTATGAAGTAAGGAAGATGAATTTGAAAAAAGTGAGACCATTTGTCAATAACAGACCAAGGCACAAAAACCTTCTTCAGGTTTTACACATGTATCATAGATTGTGAGATATGTAACTTTTGTGGAGACATATTTCAGAAAATAAAAACTTTCCAAGTTAATTTCCTATTTTAGCCATGATTTTGTGGCACGGGTTTCGAAAAATGAAAATGAATTTCCAAATGTGGAGAGAGGTTTGTCTTCAAAACATACTTATATACAAAAATCTCTCCTAGGTTTGCAAACATTTTCATGGTTAGACAAAAATTCCTCCATCTTTGATACCTATTTTTGCAAAAAACCCAGAAATTTTACACATTTTGTCCAAAAAGGTAGCATGCCCCACGCTACGTTTTTGTTGGGGGCCTCCAGTTGATAAAAGGTTTACATTTTTGGATTAATTTTGACCTCCACATAAAAATTATCCAACTGTAGTTCCACTTCAGCATATTCTGGTGGGTAAAAAAGTAAAAAAAAAGTAGTGAAAAATCACCTTTCTGCCTTGTTTTTCAACAACACACTAGGTTTTTGGAGCAGTTGTGGGAGAATTGAAATTTGGAGGTATTGAAGCAGTACTTTTTAGTTCTTGAGGGCTCTATGATGTATTAGACATGAAAATATTTCTCCAGCATTTTACAGATCCCGATTTGGAGCACGAGAACCCCTCCAAAAGCCTTTTGCTAGCAACACACTATGTTTTCTACACACACGCTATGATTTCAGGAAATTCGCTACGTTTTTGCCTAGAATTGATTTTTTTTTTTACTTTTCTTAGTCAATTTCTAGGTTTCTTGATGTAATTTATCATTTATGGTGTTGTAATGATGTATTGGGGTGTAATTATGTTTGTTAAAGTAAAAAATCAGTAGATTCATGCTTGTAAAGGTTTCAATGGTTAAATGAATCTGTTTTAGGCCAATTTAGGAGTTTGTTTTAACCTCCTTAGTCATTAGGTTTGTTTAGAGAGATTTGTGTAAACTGATTCTATATTGAGGAATTCGACCCCTGAGAGAGGGGGATGTAGTTTTTGTTCTATATGTAGCCCAGTCTAAGACATAGAGAGGGTTGGATGCTTGAGAGTCTTTTGGAGCCTTTATACTTGATCACATTGCAGTAATACAAGCCAGTTGCAGCTATTATTCAAGAATTCATGTGGTATGACCTTGTGGTAGTGTTTAGCTTCTATGATTCACTTTTATGAATTTTTAATGTATCTTCTTTCCATGTCTATGCTTTCAATGATCTTCGAGCATAATTCTTAAATTTTAAGCTTTGTTTTGATAGGAATTTCATTTTTATGTTTTCTATCTTCTGATGAATGAACTCATGCTTGCCATGCTCATTTTGAACCTATGTTTTTCAACCCTACACTACACTGAAAAAGCCTCTAAGTGCTGTTGAGATATACCTACCTTTCTCCTTTGTAATTCTACAACTGAGTTTTTTCTAAAACCCTAGCCTTGGTTCCTTGACTCATGCCTCATCCAGAAAAACCCTAAATTTCAAAACCTTACATGAGCTAAAATATCTAGCCTAATATCTTTTTCCCACTCCAGTCATATTTGGCTGTGAGATTTATAGAGAAAATCCTCTCTAGTTTAGCAGGGGTATCTACTAAACCCTAAGTGGTTTGAGGTCACCTCTGTTGATCTCCTTTCGTAGCCTTGGGTTATTGTGGAGGATAACAGACGGTTGGACATATATTCAAGAAAGACCTTTGTTGAATGTTATTATCACGTCACCAGTAGGGCCTTATTTTTTAAAAGCAATTGACTATAGTGGAAAAACTAAATATGCTGCTTTCATGTTTGAAATGTCGAAGGATGCAATTGATGAGGATGGTCCTTCGAATGTGGTACATGTCATCATAGATGAAACACCTATTTGTAGAGCAGCGGGATTGATGATCCAAAGTTGATATAGACATATCTTTTGGCCTCCTTGTGGTGTACACGCCCTTAACAATATCTTCAAATACTTTGGTAAAATACAATCGATTTAAAAAATCATTTCAAATGTGAGGGAGGCACAAATGTTCACCTACAACCACCATGCTTCCTTGGAAATTTACAGGATGTATTCAAAGAAGTATTTTCTTAAACCTGCAAAACAGGATATGCCACATACGTTATTTTGCTTGAGTGCATGGTTGAGGTATGTACATCTTTACAAGTCACTGTTGTTTCTTCATAATGAAATGCATGGATTGAGTAAGTGAAGAAGATAAAAGATATGCTTCTTAATGAGGATTGGTGGGATGATTGTAGATATGTTGTCTCTTTCACAACTCCAATTGTGGAATTGATGAGGCATGATGATTCATATTTTCTTGCCCTTGGAGAAATATATGAATGTATTGATACCATGGTGAGCAAGGTAAAGCACATCATTCGCCAAAGAAACCCTTCTTTGGAGTTTTTCCATGAAATCCACAAGCTGATTGAGAAAAGATGGATTAAATTCAATACCTCCCTTCACATGGCTACATATGCCCTTAATCCAAAGTGGTATATGGAAATACCAAATAGAATTCTTCCTATTGAAGATGAAGAGGTAAAACAAGCATTTCTTGATGCTATAACTAAGATGTATATTGTTGATGAAGCAAGTATGATACAAGAGAAATTTATTTATTTTGGTACATTAAGCCATCCTGTATTCACCCAAGATGCAAAGAAGTACATCAAGCATTATGCTTAGAAGAAACCCCTTGGATGGTGGAGAATGTATGGGGACCAGGTCCCAGAGCTCGGAAAGATTTATTCACGTTTTCTATCTCATGTTGCTAGTTCCTCAGCTGCTGAAAGGAATTGGTCCACTTGTAGATTCATACACCCTGTTAAGAGGAATAGACTTACCTCTAAGAGAGTAGAGAAATTTGTTTATGTGCATAGTAGTCTTCGATTTTGTTTAAGGAAGCTACCTGAATATTTAGAAGGATTTGCTGCACAATGGGATGTGAATGGTGAAGATGGTGCCCAGATTGATGATGATGATGATGATGATGATATTGATCTAGTCCCTAGTGAGGCTCAATCTTATATGGATCTCCTTGATGATGAAGATCGTATTTTATGATAATCTTAAGCTTTATATTTTTGTTGCTATATTTTGGCTCTTGGGCATTTTGAATTATGTACTACTTTATGCTTTTGCCTTTTTTCTAGTATGGACATCAATATGATTTGGGTGGATTTTAGTTTTGGATTTTAATTTTTATGGTTATCTCTTGAATCATTTAAAAATTCAATTTGGTGTACATTTAATCTTTACACATTATTTATTATATATATATATATATTTAAAATTTTTAAAATTTTAAAATTTTTAATATATTATATTATTGTCTCTCCTAACTTAACGCTTCCTACAAATTTCGGCAAAGCTTCTAGCTATACAGATACTTTTTCCCATGTACCCAAAGTACCCACGTACTGGAAAATCGTACAACATAGAATAAAAGTCTTCATGAGGATACTTGCGATGAACTGCAATAATTTGCAAAATCGTAAGTTTACCCTAAACCATCGTACCTTTTACCCCTCAAACTTATGATGGTTACACCTTAACTTTCAACAAAGTGTCACACTTGTAAGATTTTAAAATTGGGATGATTATGTCTCTATGATTTTTAAAAAATCTTTAGCCTTTTTCTCTCTTCTTATAGCTCTATTGGCTACTTAAATCTTGTAATCCTTCCTTAGCTTTTCCACCAATTTGTTGGAAAGGCAGATGAGAAAAGACACAAAATTTCACACACTAACAATAACACGAACTACGACTTTGTTTTGTCTTCCTATTGAGCTAACTCCTCTCTGTCTATTGCTTTGCTCTTAGCAGTAGTCCTCAGAGCTCCCACTTATTTCTAATTTTGAAAACCTTGGACATAAATATGATAAGCTTTTATGACTATGACAAGTCTTCAAGTCGGTAATCCCTCTTCATTTCAATATCGTGATCGGATCTAGAATTTTAGGAGATAACATGCCCATAAAAATCAGGATTATAATGACTAGTGACTATGACTAGCAATGTGTTATTGGCTATAGAAATGACAACCTTTGGTAATAGTATAGGTAAGTGTATCACCTAGGTCATCAAGGTCCACTGGAACAAGCTTTCAATGGAATGTGTATAAAGTCAGAATAGGTTGGTATGCTAGTCCTGGTTCATAAATTGCTCCATCAACTAAATAAACTCTATTACTTGGCCGATATTTTTTCGAGTGGCAACTCACTCAAAACAACTTCAACATGCACACACACTCTAAATTCAATAAACTGCTCCATCAACTAAATAAACTCTATTACTTGGCCGATATTTTTTCGAGTAGCAACTCACTCAAAACAACTTCAACATGCACACACGCTCTAAATTCAACTAAACGACACTCACACTTGAATAAATTAACTAACACTCTAAATTTAGACAACTCTGCATGCTGAAATAATTAACTATCTTTAATAATTTTCTTCCTTGTGGTTAAAAGAAGAACATCGGTTATTTAGACGTTTCGATTTCAAATTTTCTTACAAAAACATTGCATCTGTAGGGTTTACACTTATTCTGTATGTTCTGGTACTTGATATGTTTCATCCGAGGTTTTCAAATTAAGGAACCCATGTCTGCATTATATGGGAGGTTTTCAGGTGAAAACTATAATTTGGGGATTAAGGGTGAAGTTTAATACGAATCGTTGGAAAGCCTTTAATATTATTTATCTTTTGCTTAAGTTAGTTTTATCATCTTATTGCGCAATATTTATAATTTGTTAAACTTAGGAAGTGCCATTTGAGATTTTTATCATGCTATTATCCATGCCATTCCTCCAAATGTATGGAAACACAGGGATTTCAAGGTTCTAGCTCTTAAGTTTTAATATATTTTGATAGATTTTATTCTTGTGACTGGTTATGGGTATTTACGTTATTATTGATACTTATGACACAGATCGCACAATCTCTCAAGAGAAAAAGCCATGACTTCTATAAAGTTTTTATTTCCAGCGACTTTAGGTAAAGCTCCATTTCTTGATGCCATCGGCATGGAAGAAGTCATTGAGCATAGGTGAAGCCCCACAAGGAGTGCGAAGATAATACTACAAAGCGGTGCCTACAATGGCTAGAGTTGCAACCTGCTAGATCAGTGTTGTTCACAAGCTTCGAACAATAGATCGGCCATGTCAGTCTCTTTGATAATATCCGTCCCAGCCGTAGTAGAGAAAGTGGAGGTGGGTAATAGTTTGGTAAGGGATGCCTCGATCTCCGCTATTCCTTGTGCTTTTGCCTCTGTCTATGGAATCATGCAAATGTTCTTAAAAGATGATTGACCAGTAAGTCAGATCGTGATTTTAAAAAATCAAAAATGGGTTGGGGAGAATGGGAGTATGAAATTCGTCGGTGTATGGAGATTTGAGTAATTAAGGAGTTTCTAGCTTATAAGGAAATAACTTATATTAGATGTGTGTGGGGACAAATATTGGAAACTCATCTACAATCACAATATATTTTATCTAATATTTATTTCTATGATCATTTTTTTGGTTCTTTATCCCAGAAGAATCTAAACGTAACTACTAGTGAATTTTACAAATTCCACATTATTTTGATCACCAATTAAGTTATCCTTTGGGACTTTCCATGATCATTTTTAAAACATGTTTATTTAATAATTTCTCCATCCTTACTATCGTAATCACCATCACCTTATAAAATATGTTTTATGCATTATGTCCCTCCACCTCCACTGTCTTCACCCTTAAATATCCCCCTTTAAATATCCAATATTTTTCCTCACCCAAAACTTATCGTTAGCTATGTTTTATCCAAGGTTTCCCTTACCCTCACTTGTGTTTTACCCAATATTTCCCCTCAATCCCATCCCCATGCTTAAGAATACGCTTTATTCAATATTTCCCTAACCCCACCTTTATTCTCAAAACATATTATGTTTTATCAATTATTTCTCTCGACTCCTACCTTCCCCCTCACCCTCAATATGCTTTATCCAATATTTGTTTCCACCCCCACATTCAAAACTATGTCTTATATAATATTTCTCCCTACCCTTACCCTCAAAATGTATAATGTTTGAGAACAGGGGTAGGGAGAAATATTGGTCAAAACATGAAAAAATTTGAGGGTGATGATATCCAATATCCCCCCCCACTCGTCACCCTTAAAACGTATTAAGGGTGAGGAGTGGGGGAAATATTGGATACCCACACCCTCAAAACATATTATGTTTTGTGCATTTTTGGATCCCAAGAATGATAATTATAAGGAATTAGGAGCTCAATGGTCTCTGCCATTTATCAAACACTTGAATCAAATCTAACTTACAACCATTCCACTCTTTAATGGAATTTGCACCAAAAAAAAAAAAATTACACAATAAATATATGTACCAAAATAAAATTCCAAACAATTCAATTAAATTTGAATGGATAATCTTGCCAAAATATTTTCTCCAAATTTCTAAATGGTCTTGGAAAATAAGCAACTTATTGACATTTTTATATGGAAAAAAAATGATGGTTCACTATGTTTGATGGTTGTGGACAAAGAAGGATAGACCCAATATGGTTCGGTCTCTTCCCAAAATTAGAAGTTGTGGGTTCAAATCTGACTGAATCAAAGCAATGTTCACAACTTGCACTAACGCTTCAAATTGGACCATTATAGCATATTTTTCTGGGAAGAGATTTAAAAAATATATTCAATACCGCTTTTCCACAAGTATCCATGAACTAATGGTTTTTTAAAGGGAGAGGGAAAGTTACCACAATGGTCAGGGTTGGATCATATTTCAAAGTGATCCATGGATATCTATTATCAGATCAATGGATATATAATGAGATATAAAAAACATGGGTAGTTGGGGAAAATTAGGTATGGTCACATCCATAGTGCAGCGTAAATAGTTGGTAGAATAGTGCACTTGGAAAAATCACAGGTGCATGTGAATGCACTCGTTGAACATCAGGGAACATTATAGAAGATAAATGCAAATCTTTCCACGAGCAACCACATCATAGATTTTAAATGCATCCACAAAGTAACTAGACTAGAAAAATAGGTTCCATGGAAATCCATGTAATCTATAGATCCAACATCTTTGAGATCCATATCTATATTTGCACACTAGATCTCAAAAAACCCAAAGAAGAAAAAAAAAAAAAAAAAATCTTTTTCCTACCATATCGAATCAAATCCAATCGTTGTACAATAGATATCTCACAAGAACAATGAAAAGGGCCTTGTAATCATGCTCTAATGGCATGTAGATGAGGAAAAAATACCCAAGGACCAAATTGTGAAACCAAAACATGCTTACAAAGGGAGATGATTGAAGAAAAAAGGATAAATTCACTTCATTAGTTAAGGGAAAAACTATAAACAATTCCAATTGCATCGAGAGGCACTCTACAACCTATGATAGGGGAGATGTGTAGACGTAATGTGAGAGAGATTAAATGTTGGTTTCATATGTTTCAATTAATATTTTAATTAAAACATATATACATGTAAAATGTAAGGCACAAAGCTACCAATTTGATCAAAATAAATTGTTATGTCTATTATGTAAAGTTAACATATTATTTTTTCTTTGGGAGGTTATTTATTTATATGTCATTATTGGTATAATAATAAATATATTGATTATTATTATTCTAATATATTATAATAATAATCATCTCATCTTAGGTCCCTATAATACTAGTGTATTCCCCTTATTGTTATTTTTAGTGTAGCCCCATATTGTTATTGTTGTGCCCATGTATCCCCCATGTTTTTATTTTTGTGCCCCACAAAAGCCCACTCTTGTTGTTGTTGTGCCCTTACATTATTATTGTTATGTAGACTCTAATTATATTGTGATCCATTAGACCCCTATTTATACCAAGGAGGTCTTATCATTTGTATCATCCAAGAATTTTTCATTTATGTAATGTAAAGGAGGTTTCCCCCTCGAAGAGGATAATTTGTAAGTCATTGATCTATATTTCATTCTATTTTGTGAGTTGGTTGCATAAGATTTGGCATTAGAGCTTTGGAATCTAGGGTTTCACTTCTTCAAACATGCCATCTTGGAATTTTTGCAATAACGTTTTTTCTGCAAGGTTTCATATGCTAAAATTGCAACCGCATGGAGAATAAATATTGATGAACTTCTTGTATGAATTTGAGATATTTGTTCTTATATTTTTAGAGATATGATATGAGGATGTTAGGATTTTTACAAGCTCCATAATTTTATCGCAAACATGTTACCTAGGGAAAAGAGTCATAACTTTCTCTCTGAAAATTGGATTTGAATTTTGTAAAAATTGAATGAAAGTGATAAGACTATATTTTTTCTTTTATCATTTTGTAGGGATGAAGGTCAAAACAATGACACGTGTTACTCTGTACAAGTTCGCTCTACTGAAACAATTTATAATTAGGTCATCGTGAAAGATTGGGAATAAATATTTCTTGAAGAATATAACCTTGGTCTGACTCATGGGGTTGGAAAGGAGACTTAGAGCACTACCATAGGAAGAAATTTGAGACCTTGGAGATATAAAATTACAGAGGTACAATAGTTTCAATATCGATCTCCTAAGAAACGAGAGAAAGGTGTGTATTTTTTTTTAAATTTTGCATAAGTTTTGTTTGAAAAATCAATTTGAAGTCATTCGAAGGGCATAATTGATTAAGAGCTTCAAATTTGTCAAAATTTCAAAGTGTCAAAATTTTGATAAACTTAGCTTCACATTGAAGAACTTGTCATTCTAAATTCAATGGTGTGAACAACACTCAAATCCGAGATCGTATGTAGAAGTTAGATTCAGTCAAGGTTTAGGGTTGAATTGATGACATGGCATGATTAGATGACATGGAAAGGGTCATAGCCAATCAAGAGGTGCCAAGTGTGACTTTGCCATTGGCCATTGCATATTGTCAATCATAGTCGAAAGATGGATCACATTACAAAATCAGCCCCCAACAAGGGAAGGGATGTGATGTGACATCGACTGAAGTTTCGATTGCGATGGATCTCAATCGAATATCGATGAAAGGTGGACAAGTATGAAGAATCGGCCCTGAGCCTGGAATTTTATGGAGTGCAATGCAATGCGATTGCATATCACAATTGCATCGATGACAAGATCGGCCCCAAGAAGTGACCAAGTTGCAATGCATAAAATTAGCTGGATGCGAAGTGTTTATAAATGTTAGTGGAAAACTCCCGTAAGGTCCACCTGTATCACAATCTCAATGTATGCCATGTTAACAAGACATTCAGCCCACTGAAATTCGCAAATTGTGATGAGACCATGAACACGAGATTGTTATATGTTTTATTTAATAGCCCAGTGGCTCCACAGAGTGCCTAAAGTAAGGGTCTCCACCAAATTGCGATGAGTGATGGGATGTTCTAGATGCGATATCTATCCAAAGCTACAGTTTACAACCCAACGGGTCCTCTTTATCCTGAGATCGCATGTTTTACAACTAAGCCATATGTAATGTTGTTACCCTTGGCACGCCAATTGCGATATCTAACAGACTGCGAGACCATCGTCGTAACCGCTAGACCTAACTGCAAGTGTGACCACTCAGCCCTTAACCATGAGATTGGTAGGATTGATGGTGGAACTGCTATTTGCGGCAGAGCTCCTAGTTTAGACTGCAAATAATGAAAATAACTCACAGTAAGCCAGATTTGGAGGAAATTGAGGGAATATTGACAGAAGTCATAACTAAGACAAATTTCGAATAAATTGGATGCAAAGAGAGGCTAGATACCCATTTTTGGGCATTTTGAACTCACTGGAACACGTTTTAGAGTCAAAATAGCACTTTTGGATAGGATTTTTGCAAAGTGAAGCGTATGAGTGCCCTGGTCAACCAAAGTGTTGATTTAGTTTATGGAGGAGTTCCAAGATGGAGATAACCTTGTAGGGGTATTCCAACCTCCATATGTTTTCTTCAGCAACCATTACAACAATGTTGTAGATGTATTTCTTCTTTTCTCTATATGTGTATGGAGAAAGAGTCTTGTTGAAGTACTTCAAGTGGATTGTTGTACTTGTTTATGCTCTTGGAAGTTAGAGTATTGGGTCTTGATTTGAGAGCCCTTAGCTTGTTGATTGTTCGATGACTATCTGTAGGTTGTCATATGTTTAGAGTAAGTCTAATTCTTTTCATAAGAATGTTTCCTTGAAGGGGAAACAAGCCACTCTTTTTGTCAGCACATTTATGTACTCTATATTTGAAGGATTTTGAGCATAATGAGAAGGGGTCATGCCTTTAGAGCTGATCCATGGAGATGTAGCCCAGGAGGGATGAACTCCTTTATCAATGGCTAGTGTATTATTGTTTGACACATGCTTTCATTGAGTGTTTTGGTTTCATGTTTTAAATTTTCTTCATGAAACTAACTTAAGCAAAAACACATAAAATTCATGTTTTTACTTGTTATTTTGGAGTACAACCTCAAGCACATTTTTATATTCTGATGAGGGGAATTAGCATAGAATTACTAATATTCTCCAATTTAGATCAATCATGAAACATATATATCATTTTTTGATTCCAAAATACCTCCAAACAAAAAAATGGACACACCTAGTAAGCAACCAGAAAGATCTTCCATGACAAATGAAGAAGAGGAAGAACACAACATGATATATCAAAATTACGAGACCAAGTGCAACAAATTTCGCTCTCGTAAAAAGTAACAAAAAATGAATTGGAAGCCATGATTAATGTTCAGATAGATGGTATAAAAAGGGACATGGTAGTTTTGAATGCTGGTTTAAGAGCACACATGGAAGAAATGATGAATGTGAAGATAGAAGGGTTGAAGGAAGGTTTGGTAAAGTTGCTAGAATAAAGGCTTCCCAGTGGTGACAAGGTAATCCATGAAAATCATGATTAGAAAAAAGGAATAGAGACTCCAATTTTGGATTTAAGAACTGCCACATTCCAAAGATCAATATGATGAAGTTTGATGGAAAGGATCCAATAACATGGATACTACAAATGGAGCAATATTTTGATCTCCATGATGTGCAACAAACACAAAAGGTACACATTGCATCTTTATATTTAGAACCAAATCGGTTTGCATGGTTTCGATGGCTTTTTTGTCATAAACCACTCGCAACTTGGTCAATTTTTATGAAGAAAATGATAGTGCATTATGAAGATACAAAGAGAAACACATTCTTTATCCAATTGATAAATCTCAAACAAAATGGTTCAATGGTGAAGCATATTGAGGACTTCCAAAAATCGAATATAGGGGTAAATTATACTCCAAAGGTGCATAGAATGGATGTATTCATAGGGACTTTAAAGGATAACATCCAACATGAGGTTCGTCTTTGGGAACTTGATTCATTGGACAAGGCATTCAGGGTGGCAAGAAAAATTTAAAATAAAAATTATGGCAACAAGTAAGTCTACCACTCACAACTATAAATATGGAAGTGTTGCTTCTCCTAACCTTCCACAACCTAAAAGGTTGACACCACAAAAATTGGAGGAAAAAAGAGCAAAATGGCTCTTTTACATTTGTGATAGAAAATACACTAAAGGTCATAAGTGTGCTGAGAAGAAATTATTCTACATATATTGTGAGGAGGAGGAACCAACCCCAGAGAAAGAAGAAATGAATTTGGCCATACCTTGTAATGCATTGGCAGAATTACCACTCCTCAAACTCTCAAGATAGAAGGATATATCAAGAAGAAAAAGGTTATAGCACTGATTGATTCAAGTAGTACCCATAATTTTATTCATTGTAAGATAGCCAAGGAATTAAATTACTTCATATATCTAGTACCATAGTGTGAAGAGATGGTTGCAAATGGAGGAAATATAAATTTCTCTAGAAATTACCATAATATCAAGCTAACCATGGGGGATTATGTATTGAATAGTCCAATGATTTCCATTCCAATGAGTGGTGCTGATTTTGTACTACAAGTCCAATGGTTACAATCTTTGGTGATGATAGCTTTTAATTTTCAAAAACTTTTTTTGATTTTTTTTAGGAAGGAAAGGAAGTTGAATTAAGGGGTGTTGTAGGGGAACCAAAAAACATAATTAGATCTAATGGAATGACAAATCTTATGAAGAAATAAAAATGAGGCATAATTGCAAAATTATGCTCACTAGAGGTTCAAACGTCGAAATCATCTATTTCTCCAAATCTCCAAAAAGTCTTAGACAATCATTCCAAGGTATTTGAGACTTCCCAAGGCCTCCCACCTATTCATGATCATGATCATGCTATTCATTTGATTCTAGGAAGTGTTCCTCCAAACATCATACCTTATAGATATCCCTATGCTCGAAAGAGTGAAATTGAATGTATGGTTGCATAAATGCTAGAGGCGGGTATAATTCATCCTTGTCAAAGTTATCTCTTTGCTCTAATAGTATCGGTTCACACGAAGGATGGCTCATGGTGTATGTGTCTGGGTTATAGGGAACTCAACAAGATCACTATTAAAGATAAATTTCCCATTCTTGTCATTAATGAATTGTTGGATGAATTACATGGAGCAATTTACTTCACCAAACTAGATCTTCGTTCAGGATATCATAAAATTAGAATGAAGACTAAAAACATTTAGAACTCATGAGGGTGATTATGAATTTTTGGTCATGCCTTTTGGCCTTACAAATGCACCTTCCATATTTCAAGGTTTGATGAATTCAGTTTTCAAACCCTTAGAAAATATGTGTTAGTATTTTTTGATGATATACTAATCTACAACAAGTCTTGGAAGGATCATGGTCAACATGTTGACAGGGTGCTCAAACTATTGGAGGAGAAACAATTATATCCAAAAATCTCCAAATTTTTCTTTGGAGTATAAGAGGTGGAATATTTTGGTCATATTGTATCTCATGAGGGTGTTAAGGTAGATCCTAACAAAATTAAAGGCACTAAGGAATGGAAAATCCCCACAACCATAAAGAATCTTCAAGGATATCTCAAGTTGACAAGGTATTATCGCAAGTTTTTTAATAATTATTGAATAGCAGCACCTCCAACAACATTACTAAATAAATATGCATTTTCTTAGATTACAGAAGCAATTAAGGCCTTTGAACATATTAAAGAGGAAATATGACAAGCATCGTTCTTAGCTATGCCATACTTCACAAAACCTTTATTATGGAATGTGATGCCTCAAGAAATGGAATTGGTGTTGTTTTAATGCAAGAAGGAAGACCCATTGCTTTTAAACGTCATCCAATCAAAGGAAATTATTTACACAAACCTATTTATGAGAAGGAAATGTTGGAAATACAAGCACTAAAGAAATGGAGATATTACTTAATGGGAAGACACTTCAAGGTAAAAACAGATCACGATAGTCTTAAATATATTTTGAAACAAAGATTATCTTTAGAAGAGCAGCAAAAGTGGGTCACAAATATTTTGAGTTATGACTTTGAAATCATCTACAAAAAACAGAAGCAAAATGTTGTTACAGATGCACTCTCAAGAAAAGATGAGAATGTGGAAGCATTACTTTGTGCCATTTCTATTATCCAACTTGATTAGATAACCGAAGTAATGGATGGATGGAAGAATGGTGAAGAGGTATGGACACTCATTCAAAAGTTGCAACAAAATCCTAGTACATTTGATACATTTAGCTATAAAAATGATTCATTGTGGTACAAAGATCACTTATATCTTTGTAATAATTCCCAACTCAAGCAAAATATTCTTTTGGAATTGAACACCTCCCCCTTGGGAAGGCACTAAGGATATTTAAAAGTTACCATAGTGTTAAGAAGGAATTTTTTGGGATGGCCTTCAATATGATATTCATAAGTTTGAGGTTGAATACTTGGTTTGGAAACAAAATAAAGTTGAGATAATTAAGACCTTGGGCCTGTTACAACCTTTAGCCATTCCAAGTTAGAGTTGGGATGATGTCTCAATGGATTATATCACAGGTTTACCCAAGTCTGAAGGAAATAGTGTCAGCATTGTGGTTTTTGATAGACTTACCTAGTGTGCACAATTGTGTGCATTATCTCATCCTTTTAAAGGCAGTACAATTACTACTGCATTTATGGAAAAATTCAAAAGCTACATGGAAACCCAAAGATTATTGTATGTGATGGAGATTCCATTTTCACTAGAAATTTTTGGACAAAATTATTTTCTTCTCTTAGTACTCAATTAGCTCATATCTCATCTTATCATCCTAAATCTGACACACAAAATTAGAGAGTGAACAAATGTTTGGAAGGATATTTTGTTTCTTTGTATCCGATAAACAAACACAATGGGTCAAGTGTGTACCTCTAGTTGAACAGTGGTATAACACTTCCTTCCATACTCCAACAAAAATGACCCCATTTATCACACTTTATGGATATCATCCACCACCCATCACATCATCTCTAAGAGAAAATTCTAAGGTTCAAGCAGTGGGAGATCACATCGAGTATCAACAACTTCTTCTCCAACTCTTAAAGGATAACCTCACTCTGGTGCATAATTGAATGAAACAACAAACATATTAGCATCACAATGAATGAAGTTTTGATGTAGGTGATTGGGTATTTTTATGGCTAAGCATACAAACAAATGTCCCTCAAGTAAGCTAAGAAGGATAATAAATTATCACCCAAGTACTATGATACTTACAAGGTATTACAAAAGATCGATACTATGGCATACAAATTGGATTTTCTTGCATCTTCCCAAGTACACCCAGTTTTCCATGTTTCATGCTTAAAGAAGGTTATCAATGACAAGTTCCCAGTTTAAATAATGTTGCCAGAACTTGATGAAGAAAGAAAAATCATGTTTGATCCTGAAGCAATCACAAAAAAAAGAACTTAACAACTACGTAATCAATTAATTTCAGAGTATCTCATTAAGTGGAAGAACTTACCCACTAAAGATTCCACATGGGAGGATAAGAATTTTATACATAAGCATTTAGAACTACTCAAGCGTTGAGGACACTACCTTTTTGAAGGGGAGGGACATGTTATGTACCTATAATACTAGTGTATTCCCCTTATTATTATTGTTAACTTAGCCCTCTATTTTTATTGTTGTGCCCATGTATCCCCCATGTTGTTATTGTTGTGACCCATAGAAGCCCACTATTGTTATGGTTGTGCCCTTACATTATTATTGTTATGTAGGCTCTAATTATATTGTGACTCATTAAACTCTTATATATACCAACATGGTCTTATCATTTGTGTCATCCAATAATTGTTCATTTATGTAATGTAAAGGAGGTATCCCCCTCGAAGAGGCTAATTTTTAAGTCGTCGATCTATATTTTCTTCTATTTTGTGAGCTGGTTTCATAACATCTCCATTATAAGTATTATTATATTAAAGTGAGAATTCTCAATCATATGGATGGAGGGGGGGAGAGAAAGAGAGTGATGGGGGAGAGAGGGATAGTGATGGAGGTAGAGATAGAGAGAGGGAGGCGAGAGAGATAGGGAGAGAGAGAGACAGAAGGATGGAGAGAGAGATAGAGTTGGAGGGGAAGAGGGGGGGGGGGAAAAGAACAATTTGAGAGATAGAGGCAGAGAGAGAGATGGAGTACAAGGAGGGATGGAGAGAAAGTGAGGGAGAGAGGAGAGAAGAGGGAAGAGAGAGAGAGGAGAGGAGAGAGATATAGAGTGAAAAGGAAGAGAGAGAAAGGCACACAAATATGGGGGGGGGTGGGGGAGAGAGGGGGAGAGAGAATGAGAGATGGAGGGATATAGTGACAAAATTGGAGGGAAAAGAGAGAGAGCGAGTGAGATAGGGGGAGAGGGACATAAGGAAGTGGGAGAGAAAGGGAGAGAGAGGACTTGAGAGAGAAGAGAGAGGGAGGGAGAGAGATGTGGACTTGGAGGGGGAGAGAGGGGGAGAGAAGAAGAAATGCATAGAGAGAGAAAGGTGGAGAGAGAGGGAGGGAAGAATAAAGAAATAGAGAGAGAAAGGTGGAGAGAGAGATATGAAGTGACAAGGGATAGATAGAGAGAGTGTGAGAGAGAGAGTAGAGTGGATGGGGAAAGAGAGAATGATAGAGAGAGAGAGAGAGAGAGAGAGGGAGGGGGGGGGTAAAGCGAGGAGAGGAAGAAGGAGGAGGAAGAGATATAAATAGATACGAAGAGAGAGAGTGTATATTTCAGTGGTGAGATAGGTGAGACAAACAGGCAGAGAGGATGGGGGATTATACGATATAGATACGGGGGACAAGAGAGAGAGAAAGAGGAGAAGAGAGGGGGAAGAAGAGTTGAACCACATTAGATAAACACATACTTATATTTTATATATAATATTAAACATTATTAACCATAGAGGAAGAGGAAGCAAGGCTTTTACAAAAGGTAAAAGTAGTCATGACTTAGAAAACCATGAATATTTTGGTTTTTCACTGAAATTTCAATGTAGACGTTGATTTTTAATCCTATTTTATTGATTTCATTGGACGCATTTATTTCAGTGTAGTTGTTGATTTCTAATCTTATTTGATTGCTTGTATTGGATGAATTGATTTAAAGTTAGGTGCTGATTTCTAATGCTATTTGATTGCTTGCAATAAATGCATTGATTTCAGTATAGATGTTGATTTCTGATTTGATGTAACTAGATATATGATGCACATTAATTTAAAAGTAATTAGATTAATAATGTGCATTGATTTCAGTGTAAGCATAGGAAAATTATTGATGATGTGCATTGATTTTTGTGTTAGAGTAATTCAACCACAAATAAAATACTTGAATTTTCATCTTAAATAAAATGTTCACTTACAGAAAATGTCTTCTTCTTCAAACTATAAACTATTTGTAATTGACTACATTCATATTATTCTCATTTTCCATCATAGATATAGATATATAGCGAGGGAAGAGAGAGAGAGAGAGAGAGAGAGAGAGAGAGAGATTACATTGTAATATATAATATTAAACATTATTAACCATAAAGGAAGAGGAAGCAATACTTTTACAAAAGGTAAAAGTAGCCATGATTTAGAAAACCATGAATATTTTGGTTTTTCACTGAAATTTCAATGTAGACGTTGATTCCTAATCCTATTTTATTGATTGCACTGGATGCATTTATTTCGGTGTTGTTGCTGATTTCTAATCTTATTCGATTTCTTGTAATGGATGCATTGATTTCAATTTAGATTTAGATTTCTAATGATATTTGATTGCTTGCACTAGATGCATTGATTTCAATGTAGATGTTGATTTCTGATTTGATGTAACTAGATATATGATGTACATTAATTTTGAAGTAATTAGATTAATAAAGTGCATTGATTTTAGTGTAAGCATTAAAAAATTATTGATGATGTGCATTGATTTTTGTGTTACAGTGATTCAACCACAAATAAAATACTTGAATTTTCATCCTAAATTACATGTTCACTTACAAAAAATGTTTTCTTCTTCAAACTGTAAACTATTTGTAATTGACTACATTCACATCATTCCCATTTTCCATCATTTAACATTGTTAGTCACTTTGCATTCAAACAAAGTAATAGAAAACAACTACAATTGAAACTTAGTTGGAGTTTAACACTCCATAAATCACAATGATTGACTTGAGAAAAAAATACTATTAAAAATCATTTTCTATTATTCAACATTGCTAGTCACTTTGCATTCAAATGAGATAATATAGAACAACTACCATTGAACCTTACTTGGAGTTTAACACTCCATAAGTCACAATGATTAACTTCGGAGAAAAATACTATTAATATTGGAGAGCAAGAGAGACAAGGTATGATGTTTACTGCAATAGCTTGACTTAAAGATTTGAATGGTCTGCGATTTCAACCGTCATTTTCACTTGATCGATATGAAAATATGACAAAACTAATAGGTGTGCCAATAAGAATAATAGAAGGAAATGGTTAGAGATTAATCCCAATCAAAACTATATGTAATTGACTACATTCTTATTATTGTCATTTTCTATCATTCAACACTGTTACATTGTCACTACCAAAAAAAAAAAAAAAAAAAAAAAAAAATATATATATATATATATATTATATATATATATTATATATATATAATATTATATATATCATAATAATAATTAATAATAATATAATTAATAATCAAAAAAATCATTCATTTTTTCATCATTCAAATTAATTAACATTTTATATCTCAAAACAAACTGAAGAAACTTAGAAAATTTAAAATTAAAATGACCAAATTAATATTAGACGTATTTAGCATATTTAAAAAGATCAAAATAATTAGGTGTTTAACACATTTTGTGACTGTGCATGACTGAAACCAAACTAGATCTATCTTAACCCTAGATCTATCAAGCATTGAGAGGGATCAAAACACTCAAGGTGCAAACCTTTCCTCAAGTTTTGCACTCAAAAAAGAGGTTTGCACCTCAAGAGATTTGATCCCTCTCAGTGCTTGATAGATCCGAGGTTAAGATGGATCTAGGTTGGTTAATAGCCACAAATGAAGCTTCTAGTGATGGCTAGAATATAAGCTTTACAACGGAATGTCATGTAAAATTAACAGTTTCAATGTTAATTTATTGGGACTATAACATTGTATAGTATTATTGATTGAAATGTTCAAATCCTCTTAAATTCCTATTTCAAAGTGTGTTCAAACAAATTTTATTATTTATAAGGTTCTCATTTAGTACAATTCATTACCTTGAAAGTTGAGATTGTCTATTCCTCTTCAAAATACATTATAGTTAATGACCTTGATGAATTTGAAATCTTTTCTAAAATGATTTTAGCATGATTTGTAAAACCTTAAAAATTATATGAAGAGTAACACCAAATCATTCACTAATTTTTTATAATAAGAATGAACAATATTATATGTATTTGATGTTGTGATAACATAAAAACATGTACAACCGATATTATTTTTAATTAATCTGTAATTTACAAACAAATTAAAATTAAAAAAATTCTAAATAAAATTCTACATGTCACTTAACGTTACATTTAAAATAGTAAAAAAAATTAATATTTAAATTAACGATTAAAAAATAATAAGAAACAAAAATAAATTAATGTCTCCCATAATTAAAATCCTTTAATTTTACATAACTTTATATATATATATAAGGTAACTAAAAGTAAAATTAAATAAAATTACATTTTAGTAAGAGGAAGAAATGTAATTTCTTCACTACTTAACCTAGAGATGAGGAAAAAAAAATTAATTTACTTTTTAGTGAGGAAGAAATATAATTTATTCACTACTTATTGATATTATATGATGTAAAATATTTGAATGTCCATATTAAATACTATAATTGTATATCTACGTAAAATAAAGTTTCCCTCCTCAGACGTAATGCCATAATAAGTTTCGGGTCTGCGGTTTCGTCTTCGGTTCTTTACAAACCTCTGCGGTTCTTTACAAACCTTCTGCGTTCCTTACAAACCTCTGCGGTTCTTCGGCAACGAACTCGTCAGGTCTGCGGTTTTTTTTTTTTTTACCGATCCGCGCTTCTTCTACCGATCTTCGATCTATCTCCCGATCTGCGGTTCTTCTACCGATCTATCTCCCGTAGATCTTCGGCAATAGACCTCTGCGGTTCTTCAGCAACGAACTCGTCCGGTCTGTGGTTTTGTCTGCAGTTCTACGGTGATCATGAATTGAATCTGCAGTATAGATCTGGTGCAGATCTATAGATCTGGGGCCTGCTCGCATTTACAATTTATTTCACGGCTAGGGTTTTAGATCTGAGGCTAGATCTAGGCCGCTAATTTCTGCAGTCAGATCTAGATCTAATCTTATCTTCTGTCTTATTTGCCTGGGGCTGGGTTCTACGAGCAAGTAAAATATGGCTTCGAGCTTCGCAAAAATAACTGGTGGCTCATCCGCCTTTGAAGGGCAATCTCCTGCCCATATCGTGAGTGAAGCCCCAGCTCCCACTATCCAAGTGGTCCAGGACTCACTCAATGA